>VMDR010031626.1:0-11976 GCA_007922815.1 Macrotus californicus | reverse complement strand
TCACTTTCAGCTAACCAAGGCCCTACTGAGAAAAACTAAACAAACTGGGTAAAGTTTAAAAGTCCTCTACTGTTTAAAGACATCAGGAAAGCTGCTGACACAACAGGGACTAGCGGACCCAGAACTCTAGAGCCAGGAGAATTATGGAGGGATATGCTGGCTTCTACAGCCTCTTTTTTTTGCGGGGATATTTGCCAAACCTGGAGTCATGGCAAGAGGCTTGTCTAGATTTTGCCTGAGCACAGGGTGACTGCTGGGGGCCCGAGAAACTGGAGACCTTTGGTTGTCTCTTAGAGAGACTTGAAGGACTGATGTCCAAGTAGTAAAAGAAGCGCAGGGAACTGACTATTTTCTCTCCAAATTCTGGAGCTATATAGGGCATTATGCTAAATGGTTAAGAAGAAAACTGCTAAAAAGTTGATTGGGGTTTTCTGTGGTCTCACTGTGGTGTGGATGAAGATTCTAGTTCAAGACTACCAGGGGAAACTACACCAGTGAAAATACCAGGCTCTCAGTCAAGAGGTCTGGAAAAGTATCCTTTAGGAACAGGAGAGAATCAGAGGTAGACAGAACCTTTTTAAAATTTATTTCTTTATTTAATACTTATTGTATGTCCTTTTTTCCATTACCATTTAATCCCCTTAGTATCCCTCCCAGGAATCATCACATGACTGTCCATGAGTCCTTTTTCCTTTTTGCTCAATTCCACCACCCTCTAACCTCCCTCCACCCCCTCCCCACCCCCAGCTGTCATCCTGCTGTCCATCTGAGTCTGACCCCATTTTGCTTGTTAATTCAGCTTGTTCATTAGATTCCACATGTGAGTGAAATCATATGGTATTTGTCTTTCTCTAATTGGCTTATTTCACTTAGTATAACGTTCTCCAGGACCATCCTTACAAACAACTATGGGACATTTACACAATGGAATACTACTCAGCCATAAAAAAGATGGAACCTTTTAAAAGTGCAACCAGTGTACTCTCCATCCTAGGAGCACATCAGCACCTTCCAGCCTGCTCCCTCTTCTTCCCCCTCAGGTGCGCATCTCTGAAACTCTAAGGGTCCCCACCAGACTGGCGACCAGGGAGCAATGGGCAGAGGCATCTTGCCCCAGGCTAACCCTCTGAACCTGTCTCCAAGGGCCCCTTTTCTTTGACTTCTTAGCAGCCCTGAATGACTCATTTCTTTCCTGTAATGTTTCTAGGGAGCCAAAGTAGCCCCACATAGGCTCTCTCCTGTTGTTTCTATCCTAAGCCCTTTTTTTGTCTGACTATCTCCAGCTTTAATAAACATACACTCAAAATTAAAAACAAAAATGAAAAACTGCAACCAGCCTCAACTCTGCCTCATCACTGCAGAGGTGTCCAACCCACAGCCTGTGGCCAATATGTGGCTCAGGTTGACTATGAATGTGGCTCAACACAAAATTGTAAATTTACTTAAAACCCTTTTTTTTGCCCATTAGTTTCTGTTAATGTTTGTGTATTTAGTGTGTGACCCAAGACAACTCTTCTTCTAGTGTGGCCCAGAGACACCAAAAGTATGGACACCCCTGAGAGGGATTACCTATCACTCTGTCTGCTGATGGGAGGAAAGCTAAAGCCTCTCTGAGGGAAGTTAACATCATCTGGATCATTTACAATGGCTACCAAGGGTCTAAGTGCCACATGTATATGACAATGTTCAGAGCATTAAAAGAAATATTTTTTTTTCTGTGTTACTTTTTAAGAACAAGGAAGAACTTTTCCATGCCTAATCCTCTGAGCCAACTTCTCACTCCTTTTTGTCTAAATCAATACATGGATAAGAATATTGAGATGATCATGATTTACTTAAATCGATCAAGGTACATTGCCCCCCTTACACCCAATGGGCCTGCTGAAAGGCCCAGCATCTTTAGAAAAACATGGCCTCTGAGAAGAGAATGAGCCATTTGTGGCTTTCTTAGCAAGGGAAGAGGGAATGGCAATAAAGCAGGCAATCAACAGTGTTGCCAGGTCATCTACGCACTCTTAGTATGGGACCTTGGGCAAGCTATCCAATCTCTTTGAGCCACAATTTTCTCATCTGGAGGATTTAGATGATAATAATACCTCAAAAGTTTGTTGTATGTATACAATAACATGATACATATTTTTAAAAAGCTACTTACCAAGTGTCAAGCTTAATTTTAGTGCTCTAATAGTGTTGACTGTTATTATTCTGTCATGGTTTGGAGTTCCTTCTTTAGATATGTTGCAGTTGTTAGTGGTCCTTGTAAGCACGACAGCCAGACAACAACCCCAACTCAAATGTCAGGTGTGTGCTGAATGGTCAGACGGTAGGACTAGTATCCATCTTGCTCTTGCTTCTCAAAATGCTTCTCTGACACTTGGAGAAGCCTCTCCAGGAAAATGGCCAGCAGAGTATACACTGAGGCCCACTGGGAAGACATTCTTTCCCCCATCATTTACTCCCTCTGGTGCCCAAATCCTGCCTTTAATGATTTATTAATGATTTATTAATCTATTAGTTTTCAATTAATACAACTAATCAGAAGTAAGCCAATAAGATATAAGAATCATGGGATAGATATGGCACATGTTCTAAAAGCTCCATTTTTTACTGAAAGATTTGAGGTAGGATGTAGAGTTAAATAATTTAATAAGATATACATGCATATCAACTTTAATGAAAGTAATTATTATTTTATTTTAACACCAACATAATCATGAGATAAAGAAGAACACAAACGTTTCATGGATTTTACAAATAATATGCAAGACTAGGAAAACTTCCATTAAGAGTGGCTAATTGACCTCTGCTTTTGCCTTTGGGTCACTGCTGTAGGAAAGGGTTAGAAGCATTATGTTTCAGATTAAATAAATATTCTGGACTCTTTTTTATACAAATCATAGGAATCTATACTGTGTTTAGCAAAGAATTTTTTTCTTTGAATATCAAGAGTGATGAGGAAGCATGCTGGCAAGGGATACCTGTGGGAGAGGTGCAATCCCCAAAGAGCTAGGAATAATGTCTTAAATGAGGGATTTATAGGGAAAGTGGACACTGTTTTGTCTAGGGCCACTATGGTAGCTTTTGTGTATTCTCACATTGATGAAGCAATAGAGAGTAGAGGCTAAGAATGTGGACAACAGCTTTTGGCTATGCCAACTGCAGTTTTTATCACCCTAGTTAATGTAATCTAAGCTTTAATTCTTTCTCTTGCCCAGTGGGCACAATGATACCTCCTTTATTGTGTTCATGGTGAGAATCAAGTTAAGGAGGCTGATGTGGTTAAGGGGCTGTACTTAGAATGGTTCTTGAAACAAAGTTAAGTGTTTAATAAATGTAATATAGCCTATAAGCCTACTTTTCCAACTCAAGAGCTCAAAAAGCCTTTTTGTAATTATTGAAATTAATATCTATGAGCAGTGCTTCTATGATAACCAGAATTTATTTCTCCCTTATCAAGGCACAGGCCCAGCTGTAATAACTCTAACACCAGGGGTATATTTTGTGCAATGAATTATACGAATAACAGAGCAGTTCAGCCTTATCCTTGGTCATGTAACTAATTACTCTTGGTAACCTGCTTCAAAACAGAAGGAGATGGGCTAGTTGGTTGGTATAACAAAGTAAGCTAGATATAAGCACACTCCAGGCAACAAAGAAAACTCAGACATAGACTTGCTTTAAAGACAACTCATCCTCTAGGAAGGGAGATAACACATCTCAGTAACCACCATGGCAGGATAGAAATTACTAAGTGCCTCAAAGTTACAAATAAATTACTGTGAGACTTAAAAAAAAACTCCACATTGTTCCTACTTCAAAGCCAGATTAGTTACCAAGGAAGGGGATCAAGATTTACTGGATGAATGTTTTAGTCAAGCTCACTTGGTTTTTATAAGGCTGCCTTGAAACTTAACCTTTGAACCAGGAAACTCCCATCTTCTTTCTCCCTGGGCCCTGCAAATGATGTAGCTGGTCCCCAATAGGAGCCATGGGGTCAGGAAGGTAGGCTGGGACCAGGTCAGTGTTCAGGGTCTGTTAGAGTACAAGTGACAAGGTCATTGTTCTCAGGGCCCTGGGTTCCTCCAAGTCTGCTACCATTCCTGCTATTATCAACTAATTACTAATTATCAGCTCTTCCTTTACTATACTTATCTTTCGGATTTTGTTTAATTAGGTTTTTTGTTGGCTGACTTCTCAATGGCCTATTGCCTCATAGCTTCTTTGCCTGTGTTCCACTAACCGTGGATCTATTTCTTTTCTTCCTTTCTTTTTTTATCCCTACCTGAGGACATTTCTTTCATTGGTTTCAGAGGGAGAAAAAGAGGGAGAGAGAGAGAGAAACTCCAAGGTGAGAAACATAAATTGGCTGCCTTCTCATTCACACCCCAGCCAGGGATTGTACACACAACTTGGGTAGGTGCCCTGACTGGGAATCAAACCTATGACACTTTGGTCTATGGGATGATGCTCCAACCAACTGAGCCACACTGGCCAAGACTTTATTTCTTTAACTTATGTTAAAACTGCCTAAAAGAGAATATGCTTGGTCCAGTGTGGTCAGATCCCTGTTGGGTGAAGCTTTCATCTGCTCTCCTTAGAATCTGCTGCCTGGACTCCACCCTCCATCTAGTTAGCAGTGGCAGAGGAAGAAGGGGTTACAAGTTACTCAGCCACTTAGGCTACTTCCCTCAGAAGTGAAGTTATAGGTGGAAATCCCCATTGAAAGGACTATGGATGCCATGGTGTCCTAAGACTTCACCTATCTGGTAGAGGGAGTTCAGATTAAACAACCTTAAAATATCAATAAGGAATGCCCACATGCAGACATGGGAGAGAGCATTGCAAGGATGGTCTAAGGCATGGAGACAGGCAAGCAGGCAACAGGGTGGCTGGAGCTAAGGGTCTGTGAGTTGAGAAGGGCCTTGACCACACAGCTAAGGAACCTGTGGTATTTGAATGATGAAATGAATAGGACCTATAATGACAAAGTTATCCTGATTTATATTTCATTGCCTCTAGGTAAAGTATCTACAAAGCAGTTAGACATATCCCCATGGAGTAAGCTCATCAGGCTGAGGGTTCATCTAGCATCTCCTGGTTTCCCCATCAGTGTGAAGAACACAAGTTGCCCAACAGCTGAGGGGACAGAGGCTCAATTTGGTGCCTCCTCTCTCTAGACATTAAAGTAGGACAAGCCTACAACATAGAAAGCCCTCTAAGCACAGGTCCCCAAGGGTCCCAGGGCCTCTCTATTGATGTCTTATCTGGCCACTGGTTGCAAGGGTATGGCCTGGTATTGGTGTGAGAGCATCCTGGAGCTTCTCCAGTTCTCTTAGTTTTATTCCCATTCAACAACCTGTCAAAACATTTCACTGTAGCAGGAAAAAGTCTCCTGAATTTCAGCCTGTTTCTGTTACTTCAGACATCTTCATGCATTAGGAGGCATAGTGAGGGAACCAAATATTGCAGTCCAATTCCATAGGCAGCTACTGGGCTGGGTCCTGGGCCTATGCAGGTGAATAAGACATGTTCCTGTTCTCATGGCCGTCACAGTCTGAGTGAGGATAACCATGATGCTCATAACAATTATTAACACGTGGTATACCAAGCTATGAACTGGTTACTGCTTTCATTGTGATGCAGCCATTCAGGGGTCCAGGCCTCCAAGGGTCCAGACCCACTGTGGGTTCTTGGCTTCACACAAGAAAGAATTCAAATCAAGCCAATATAAAATGTAAAGTGCAAGTGAGCTTATTAGTGAAGCAGTGAGACAGAGTGAAGGCTTACTCCATAGGCAGAGCAGGCTCCTTTTAGTGTAATTTGTTTCCTTTACTGAGGTTCATTTGATTTGGAGGTAAGGCATTCAGTAAAGGGGAGGGGTATTCAGGATCTTTCCAGGAAAAGGATGGCGATTTCTCAGAAGAACTCCATGGACCATTTTTTCATCCTTATATGGGCTTTTTGTTTCCAATCATACCACTGTGGAGTGTGTCATTTAGCATGCTAATTCATTTCAATGAGCACATAATAAGGCTAGGGTTTATGATAAGGTGAAATTAGTCACCATGTTGGATGAAGCTGGTCTCTGCAGATTTTAAGCCATAAATCCATTGAGGGGGGTCTTCCTTGTTGACAGTTTCTATAGCTTGGACTGATTACAGCCAGTTTGCCACATACCCTATATCAATTGCTATAGATATAGATGATCTAAAGAGATAGATACAGATATGGTTGTAGATATAGATATAGATGATATAGACATAGATAGATATGTAAATACAAATATATACTTCATTTAGTCCTCACAACAGCCCTATGAGGTAAGTGCTATCATTATCTCCATTTCACAGATGAAGACCACTGAGTTATTATACAATAATGATACAAAGCTATTCCAGAAATATAGACAAAATGCTCTGAGAACAAAGATAAGCACTTGAATAATTATAAATTTGGTGGTTAAGTTTATAATTTCAAGAAGCAAGTAACAAATGAGCCTAGGCTTAAAAGATCACAGGGTTTTTCAGGCTGAAAAGGACAAAGGATTATTCTAGGAAAGGGAGCAGCTAAGCAAAGACACAGAGGAATGGAGTATGTTCCTTCCAGACCAGGAGCACCTAAAGTATACAAGGGCTAGTCTATGAGGAAAGGGTGGCATGACTGAAGAGATTTGGAATGTAATTTGAGGTCCTGCTTTAGAATTTGGATTGTCCTGCAGAGTTTCATAAAGTATTAGATATTGGGGGCAAGTGTGGCATAAGCAGTTTTTGTTTTTGTTTTTAGGGAGCAGGTGACAGCCTGGATAGTGGTCATCACCAGAAGCGTTTGACGACTGTGATTCTGCTGTGCATCATCTTGGTTCTGTGCTGCTGCCAGCTGCAGGTAATGGTGGGTGGGGAGGGCTGGAAAAGGGGCATGGAGTGAAGCCTGGGGGGAGGCCCTGCAGAGAATGGGAGCCTCCCACAAAGGCTGGAGCCCGGGAAGGGAGAAAGAATCAGGTCTCAAAGAAGGTGAAAAGCTGACAGCCCTGGCCAGACTCCATCTGTGAGGTCTCAGTAACCATGACTGCCTGGGTCACCTTGCCTAGGGCTTCCCAAACACTGAGGTTCAGAGAGGGTAAGGGACTTAGCCAAGGGCACACAGCCATTAGGGGACGAAAGGGGTGATCACTTGGACCTTGTTCTCGCTTCTTACCCACAGGGCAGTGTGGGGTGGGGAGTTTATCTTTCTGAGGGAGGAGGGGAAGCCATGTACAAGGCAAGACAGCATAGCCCAGTGCTCATAAACTGCTAAGGACAGGCTACCTGACTTCTCTGTGCCTCAGTTTCCCCACCCACACAGTAGAGATGGTAATTACACCTGCCTCTTGTTGCTGCTTGGATGAAATGAGCGAACCCCTCATTGCAGAGTGTTTGGCAGGGTGCCCAACCTGAGCGAGCTCCACATAAGTGGTAGTTGTAGGGACCGGGGTCTGCACCCAGCCTGCCCTGGCTCCCTTTTATTTGTGTCAGGACTAGTTATTTTTAACTGCTTAAGCATAAGAATGGAGGAGGGAGAAGTGGAGTAAGAGGCCAGGAAGTAAGGAAAAAGGAAGAGGCAGTAATGGTTTCAGTGGTTTTGAAACTGAGCAGACAGGGGCCCATCCACATGCCGCCTTGGTGAATTACCCAACAATTAATGATGGAAGGAACAGGTATGTATTTACAATATTCCAACCTTGGGGGGGGGCAGAGCTCAGATCACTTATGGCTGGAGCCCTCCTTTCCCATGAGACCCAGCACTTCCCTTGTTCCCCAAAATGCTGTAAACCCAAAGCCCCCAAACTTTTCCCTTTGCATATCCTAAGCTGGCTGCACAAACAGTTCTCTAATCCTCCTGAAAGGTAAGAAAGTTGTCATCCTCACACAGTAGCTCTCTCCTCCAGGAGCTGGGATATATTGTCATCAACCTCTTTGTTATAGTCCAGGAATACATGTGCCAAGTGCACTGGATCATGGCGAAGTCCAGGAAAGGCACAAGTTTCAAGAGTCCAGGTCAAGTCCAAGTTTGCACAGCAGCAGGTCAGCGTCTTGCAAGGGAGAGTCCTTGGCAGCCCCAGAGCCAGCTAGAGTGGGCACAACCAAAGCAGCACACCCGCTTTCTCATTAGCCCGCGGCGGACCAGCTCTTAGAGCTCACATGTCTCCTATCTCACTACAAGCAGCAAGGCCAAGGCTCATCTAAACCCCTCCACCATGGCTCTACTACTCCTTTCCGAGCCGCATTGCCAAATCGCTCATGGCTGCCCGCCTCTAGTTTAAATCCTGACCTGGAGCCTCCTGTGTGACCTCATCTCTGACTCCTCCCACAATGAGCTATACATTTGCCAGTTTCCTAGTATCTTTCTACCTTCTCTTGGCTGCCATCCCAAGTCAGGGCAAGGGTGACTCAGCGATCCAGGGGCCTCTGCCTCCCCTGGCTATGTTATGTTATAAGGGTGCATCCTGTCTTAGGACACACCCTTAAAGTCAGGTACATACCTTTTGCACTTTTTGCCCAGGGTGGTAGCACAGCTTCCCTTTAGGGAAGACATGGCTACCCACTTACTGTTGTTATGAAAAGTATCTTAACCTATATCATCCACTTCTCCCCTTCCCAACCATGAGGTATGGGGGAACATGCTCTGTACCCTGTTTCAATTCCTCCCTTTTTGACTTTGGAACATTTATAATGTTATAGAGGGCAATGGGCAAAAGTCTCGTGATCTTCTGGAGCTACATCCTGTTGGACATGGCTGTTGTCCTACCTACCCCTGGGTCCAGGGATTCCTAACAAAACGGGGGTGTGCAGTGGGGTAGAGGGTGGCCTTCACATGCAGGGAAGGACCTTGCAGAGTCCAGGTCAGTTGTCTATCCTTGGGGAATGGCATGTTTGGTGTCCAAGGGCTGTTGTATTTGGGGGGCAACAGATTTGGCAAGAAGGTTAGAAGGCACAAATTAAAACCCAAACCACTAAATGACAAAGGCAGGGACCAATTTTTCAATGTCCCCCATTAAGAAAAGTATGACTTCTCTGGAGGAAGGTGTGCAAGATGTGTCATACCTGTCCAAAGCCATTTTTCCCACTACACTTAGCCTGTGCTAAGGGGAAATATTTTAGAATTCCCCCCTTTTATACATCTGGGCCCTTTCTGTCCAAGCCATTAGAGAAGAAAAAGGAACTAGTTTTAAAGTGAAGCTCACAGACTGTCCCATACTTCACCAACCCAAACACTTAGTTCAGCCAAACCATTGATTCTCAGGGGGTGGTGCTGCAGATAGGCTTCTTAAATGAGGCCTATATGGTGTAACCATCACTCAGGTAGTGGGATCATAACCTTATGTCCTATGAAAACAGAAGGAAGAATACATGTGTTAATTCACACAATAACCCACAAACCAGTCTCCAAGACTGCGAGACTATCTTTTGGGAAGATATCCAGTTGCAAGGCCTTTGTTGGCATGACATTTAACAGTGGCAATTTGATAGATCGTTCTTGTTTGTAAATTGAGCATCTTTGATGATGTCACAAATCCAGTGTCAACTTCCAAATGAAAACAAACTTTGAAGACAGTTAGCTGCACTAGACTAACGTCCATCACTGAGCATTATGACTTTCTTTGAATCATAATTTTTCTCTCTGAGATCACCCTCATTGGCATTAAAAGGACTGCATTAAGTCCAGCTTTAATTTTGCCTGTTTGTTTGCATAAATACAACAAAAGAGCCACCATTGGTCACAAGATCTTTAAGTCTACTTTCCTGGCCTAATACATGGAGATTGATGACAACATACCCCAGAAGGAGAGAGCTGCTGCGAGACTGTTTGTGCAGCAAGCTGAAATTCAGATAAAGGGATGAGGGACTTTGGGCTTTTGGCTTATAGCCTGGGGCAGGGGGGTGAAGAAAGGAAGTGCTGCCTCTCATGGGAGAATGGGCCTCTGAGCTGAAATGCTTCCAGTACCCCCAAAGTTGGAATATTGTAAATAAAGACCTGTTTCAGCATTAATTGTCAGGTCATTCACCGAGGTACCATGTGGACAGGTGCCTGTTTACTTGGTTACAGCCTGAACCAGAGCAGCAAGAAAGCAGACACAATACACACTCCCAGAGTAACACTGACAGTAGTTACCGAACTGTGCAGAAGGGTGAAAAGACAGGATTCAAAGTGGTCAGAACTGAGGACAGGTTCGGTGATGAAACAGAGATGGGGAAGAGTCAATGACCATTAGAAAAGAGAGAAATTAAAACCAGTGTATTTTTCATGTTGAGAATGGTAAAAGAAAACTAATCAAAATGTCAGCTTTGGCTGATGGGACAGGAGAATGGGGAGCAGTGAAAAGCCTGGGGGAAGATGAGGAAATGGGAGAGGTGGGAAATGGAAGGATAAGGTTAGAACTTTGGAAGTGGAACAGGATCAATACAAGCTGCTGTGACCTACAGGCAAAGGCCCTGAAGGAAGAGGTCACCCAGCCCCTTCAACTCCTCCCTGACCCTGGGGCCACTGTGGGTCCACAAAGGCAGCAGGAGTCAGGATGGTAAAGGAAAAGGTGGATAAAACCATTATTTTTTGATGCTTTGGGACCAAGAAAGTTGGAAAGGTATCTCCACTTGGTAAAAACAGTCAGCTAGCAAGCATCCCATTTCATTTTATTTCTCCAACTTTAGCTTAGTTCTTTCTTTATTATAAAATGATTGTGAGGAAAGGATTTTTATTTTTATTGTTATTGCAAATGGAAGATGTGGTTCATTTTTAAGGGACAAAGTTGAAAATAGTAAACATTTTAAATGGAAATAATTAGAAACATAATGCACAAACCTTCATATAGGTATCCACAATCTATACGAAGGTTTGCTTTTAGGCCCCTTTGCTTTTATAAAAGACCTACTTTAGTACCTGGTTTTGCAAATGGAAAGAAATCTGAAGAGGATTTTTGCTTTAGTGAAAAAAGGCCATAAACCACAATAGTGTTCAGTATTTGTATCGCAGCAAGCCCTCACAGAGGGAACCTCACCCAGCATCTCAGCATCAAGATGCCATAGCTTTCAATTGCGTCAGTGAGCATCTGTGCTTCATCTTGGCTTATTTTGAGCATTCGTTAGCAATAAGTGGCTTAGGTTAATTGCTTCTTCGATTTACATTTCAGTTTATGAAAGTTTTTGTAGGAAGGCTCTACTTTCAAATAGTGCAGAAACCTGTTCATAATTCCCTACCCTCTTAAACAGGAAATATACAAGAGGGGACCCCAAAAATGGAATTTATTTACAAAAAATTGTGTATTTATTTTTACATGTTTAAACTACAGTCACCTTCAAAGTACTCTCCATTTGATGCAATACATCTATTGAGATGTTTTTCCACTGCTCAAAACAGATTTTTAACTCATTGAGTTTGATGCCTTTTAGTGCTTCTGCTGTTTTTTTGTATCACCTCTTCCACATCAGCAAAACATTTCCCTTTGAGGACTTTTTTCACCAGGAAAACAAAAAAAGTCACTGTCAGGGAGATCAGGTGAATAGAGAGAGTGGGGGATGGCGTTCATGCTGTTTTGCTCAAAAACTGCTGAACACTCAGCGCGGTACGGGCTGGTGCACTCGTAAATCACCCATCATGAAATGGGCAAATGTACTGAGTCTTCAAAAAAATTCTCTGAAGCTGAATGCAGCCTCTCACAACAATGCCAGCTGGTACACTGAAATGGGTGGGTTCCTAGAACACTCACTTAGCAGGGAAAGTCTGTATTACAAGGGACCCACCCTTCAAAAGATAATTTTGGATTTTTGGGAGTCTTCCCTCATATATAATAACTGAGGGAAAATGATACATACATAAAGCTCTGATAAATATCTTGACAAATGGAAGATTTTCAATAAATTGACTATTATTAACAATGCTTTAACTTTTCTTTTTTTAAATTTTTTTAAATTACTTTATTGTTGTTCAATTACAGTTTGAATT
>VMDR010031625.1:0-11978 GCA_007922815.1 Macrotus californicus | reverse complement strand
TACTTTTTGTGTTTGTTTAATGTACATGGAGATCACACTTCTTTCCCAGGAGGACAAAGAGGCTGTCCTTATGGATCTGGGTCATGGAATATGGGACAGGCTGTGAAGAAGGCCAGGGAACATCTCATTCTGGTTATCCTACAGGAAACATTATCTCCATGCCCAATATGAAAAATCAGTTGTTTGACATAATAAATTGAGATACAAATAAATAGATCAATTGCTTTGGAATTTATACTAATGTGTGCTTATCATTATTTAGGAAATTATCACAGAAGAGTAATGAAATCTTGAAATGGGGGGTTGTAATATTGCTATGACACATGGAAATGGTTGGGAAAAGCCAGCTGTTTATCTACTAATTATGTACTTACTGAGAGGCTGAGTTCTGCAAGTCTAGAAATATTGACATACTTATAAAACTCAGATTATATAAAGTTTATACACAAATAAAATGTAGGCAACATTTATGAAATATAATAAAATTAATAATTTCAAAATGTCACATTTAATGTATAATTTATTTTAAAGTACTTCAATTTAGTTACTATTTTAATGAGGCTATAGATTTATAATTCAATAAACTATTTTATTATTATAACAACATCTTGAACAAAAATAAACATTGCAAGTGGAATAATGTGATTATAATAAGCTGTATATATGCACATTCCCATGGGTTGGAGAGAAGTAGGTTTACAGTTGTGAGTACAGAAAACACAGAGTTTATCCTTGATTTATTAATTATAATATTAATTTCTACATAAAAAACTGTAAACCTAATTTGCCCAGCCTGTACATCCACCTTGAGAGTTACGTGCCTTTAAAATAAATATGAAGGGGGATCCAAAAAAAACTGGAATTATCTTCTGGAGGGCAAACACCGTGTAGTACAGGCTTCCCCCTCTAGGTGAGTGTTCTGGGACACCATCTGAATCAATGTACCAGCTGGTGTTGTTGTGAGAGGCTGCATTGAGTTTCAGTGAATCTTTTTTTAAGATTCTTTCAATGTGTTTGCCTTTTTCATGGTGGGTGATTTGTGAGCACACCTGCCCATACTGTGCTGAGTGTTCAGCATTTTTGAGCAAAAATGGCATGACCTCCCATGCCCTACCCTTCCTATTCACCCATTCTTGCCCCAAGTGACTTTTTTTTGTTTCTCTGAATGAAAAATGTCCTCAGTGGGAAACATTTTGCTGACATGGAAGAGGTGAAACAAAAAATGGCTGAAGCACTAAAAGGCATCAAAATCAACAAGTTCAAAAACTGTTTTAAGCAGTGGAAAAAATCTCAATAGGTGTGTTGTATTAAATAGAGAGAACTTTGAGGGTGACGAGTTTAAACATGTAAGAATAAATATATAATTTATTATGAATAAATATACAATTTATTTTAAATAAATATTTGGGGGGATTCTGTGCACTAACAAGGAGAGTAAATCATGTGACAGCTTTGTGTTTAACCCTTAAACATGTTAGGATTGTTAGTGGTGCTCCCCAGGGTCCTAACAGGGGAATGAGGTCATTTATGGGAAGCATCGTAGCCTCAATGTGGATCTGAGATTTGAATTTGATCTCTCTGAATGTAAAGCTTGCATGTTAGCTACTGGGTCATCTTCCTGTAAGTCTGAATGGACATGGCTCTTAATCACACTGGGTTTTAGTCTCAAACACCTGGGTACACGCAAATAAAAACACGAATGGCCTTCCCACTTTTTTTTTTCCAATTTTTTCCCTACTTCTAATGTTTAAATTCCAGTTTCAGGTTAAGGGACTATTACTGTTTATTCAACTGGTAGCATCCAACCTCATCTAAATTGTGATTTTCAAGTTCTGTGTCATAGTAAAACTATTAAGTCTAAAGCTAATTTGGATATAAAAATCACACTTGAATGAAAAGACCTACAGTGATTTATGATACTAGCATATATGTACATTGATAGTCTATGCATATTTGAAAATTGTTTATCAATATTTCCCCCAAGGAGTTCATTTAACAGTACCTGCATTCTAAGAATTCAAATATGTTTTTCTCTCTGTGAATGAGATATGGTTCTGAGTGTGTGAGGTGAATGTAAACCTGGGCTGGCCTATATCAGGGAAATAGAATTGAGTGGGGAGAGGGGAAAGTCAGAGAGCCTGACTGAACAATAAAATATTCACAAAGGAAAACCCACAACCTTAAGTAATTGAATTAAGCAAGAGCAACGTGGACAAGGGCACTGCCTGGGGATTAATGGTCATCTGGCAGAGTGATTGTCTCAGGTGATCATCCATCCCCCCAAAATGTCCTACACCAAGGTCCTGGTGGCCATAAGAACCCATTTTTTTCACCAGAGAGGCTTAAAATATTCTTCATTTTACTTGATTTCTGGCATTATCACCCTTCCTCCAGGTGGCTCTACGAAGGAGTAATTTGAACGGTGCTGGGCTGAGCTGAGTGTTTCCAAATAACTGATTTCCAAAGCAGCCACCAGCTGAACCGTTCTTCCAGCGAGGAATGTTTTATCCAGACTGAGTAGTATTTCAGAGTTTTTCTGAACCATGAAAATTTAGTAAAGGCTTACATAAAATGTTTGTTTTGTGTTAAAGCAAATCACCCTGTGAAAAGACCTTATGAAAGACGCATTCTTAGTTTTCAATGCCATTCGTAATGAGAATACTGGTACAAATCACAATGATCAGGGAAGCCTTGAAAGAAATTGATCTGGAATGTATAAACTTAATTGCCATTTGCAGTAACACCAAAATTTACAGTACAGATACCGTGATGAGAAGTGTTTAGTTAGACATAGTTAAATCTATCGATGCCATCCCTCACAATAATCAGGAGTAAAAGTGGGCAATTACTTTTTTAAACCAGAAGTTTGTGTAATTGAATTTATCTAAGTTACTACTTACTAAGAAAAATTTACTATTTCTTAGCAACACATGAGCCGTTTATGTATTTATTGATAATAAAATAAAAATAATTTTAAAAACTGAGAATAAAAAAAAATGTTGGCAAAATTAGATCAAAGACCCTCCAACTTTAACAGTGGATTTTTTTTTAATTTGGAATTTTTATTTAAAATATTGTGCCTTTAAATTTTACATGGTGGACACATTTTAATTGCCTTCTCTGATTCTCTTGGACTCCTAAGTCTCCAGTGCCCTCCATACTTGCTAGACCTTGTCCATCAGTATGGAGCTGATTGTCTGCTCTTGCACAGATCCTCTAGCTGACCTTCCCAGGTGATGGCATAGAGGCTAGATAAAGCGACCCAGAATTGTTAGAGCGTTAACTCCCCACGGAAGACACGTTGAACAAAAGGAGAGGTAAGGAAGAGGTGCTGCATGAAGTTCTTTCCATCCCTACCTCCAAGGGACAGGTCAGGTAACAGGCAATTTCTTCTCATAAGGCAGTGACCCATACTGAGCATCTCCTAGTTTCCCTTCCTCTCACTCTCTACCTCACTTCCCTCCTTCCTCAATCACTCACCCAGGGGACCTTGACTCTTAATTACACATTGGTGCCCAATGTCTCTTCTCTTCATTGATTTCAGGCTGAGGAAACTTATATTCAATTATGCAAACTTAAAATAAAATGATAGCCATGCCATCCACAGGCAAAAACCTAATGTTCACAGAACTACTAATATTTCTTATTCACATTTTATTTATATCTAGAGCATAATCTAGAGTATAGACAAAGCTTTGACTGAGGAAAGTACAACTTGCTCATTATCTGTTCAATCTTTCAATAATTTCTACCTCTACTAATTTTTAAAACCTTAAGTGACATGGGACTGAACTCTTTCTAATCATACTTAACTTTGTTTCTGTCTTCTCAGGGATCTACAGCTTTTTGGATAAAATCCTCTTGGAGCAGATACTGCTAGTTGATTCAATAATACCCATCTCCCCCTTTCTCCTGTCATTTTACAAAATCTGATTTAATTAGTAGTGGCGATGTGTCCCTGCAACACACTCTCCATCCTGGATTCCCTCACGAAGTTCTTGTCCAGCAGCCCTTGCCTCACAGCCCTCCCTATTTACAGGACTCCATGATTTCTAGTTTGCCAATTTTATTCTAACAAAAGATCTATATTAAAAACTGAAGAACATGCCTACCTTGTAAAGATATTAATGCATCCCTATGGACACCTGTCCAACCCCCACAATATAATCTCTATGTATTTGGAAATCATTATTTTTTCTTAGTTCATTGCTCTTTTTTCATTGAGTCTCATTTAAAAAAAATCAAAGCATTCCATCTGTTCATCACTTCAACTTACATGCATACTCAACATTCCATCCAAAAGTGCACCATTTCTTAACTTTGTTTTAAGAACTAAAGGACCATACATTGCTCAGTGAAGCAATTTCTGATATATACCGCTCATCTCTCACATCCTGGGAGTCCAAGTTCTCAAGCTCAGGAGAGCCTATTACAGTGCATTTCTGTAGAGTGAATTTGAGTTGGAACCAAGATTTAATTTTTTCAATGTAGCTTTATTTTTATTTAATTAATTAATTGATTGATTGATTTCTTTTTGCTGGACTCTTCCTGTTTCCATGAAGACTTCTGTAAGTGTCTTAATTTGCTGAGATTATTTCAGGAGTATTTGAAAGGAAAGGTTACAATATTCTGCACTCACCATATTCACAATGAAAGTTATTTTTTTTCCTGCCATTTTGGAAAGAAAATTAGACCTAGACAAATAACATCACATTCAGGGATTTACACATATATTCTCTCTCTAAGTGTATTCAACTAATACAATCTATATGTAACACAGGGGAAAGTTGGTAAGACATGTATTATACCACACAAAGAATAAGCAGCAATTACCCCCCTCCAGAAATCACAATATTTTGCCACATTATTCAGGACCTTTGTATTAAAATATGACATTCAATTCCAAAACTAGTTATTAAAATTGGATATGTTCAAATTTCCATGCTTTTCATGTCAACAATTATTCCATTCTTTTTCTGAAGGAGAATAAAAACACAAATCTGATGTTTAAATTGGGGAAAAGAATCCTAGGTTAAAGATAACAGATGTTTTCATCCACCAGAGATGGGAGGAGAGACCTGCTCCGTCTTCGTCTTCAGTGAGGTCACCCAGCAACAGCCAGTGGAGTTCTGAGGCCCAGCGCATGCGATCCCTGCAAATAATCAAAGAACAGCAGTGAGAAGACAATGCAGTCTAGGGCAAAAGCAGGTTTGCAGTAGTTTATTTGGAAAATCATACGATAATTAATAAATAATACAAGAATAAACTCTGTGTTTCATGTACTCACAGCTGTAAACCACAGCTCTAGTTTCTTTGCTAGCATGCTTCATTTATATAAGTGCTCATAAAATCTTATTGTGCAAAATATTACTGAACTCTGAGGAACTTTTCCACTAGTAATATTATAGAATATATACTCTTAAATAGTAGCATACTATCCAGGGTGTTTTAATTTGTCATAATAGTTTCACACGCTAAAAGTTGTCAACTCACTAAAATGTTATTATTGGTGTAATATTATGGCAGTGTATTTCCCAGGAAGGATTTCAACAGACAAGTCATTCAGTACATTCATTTCTTTTTTTTTCACTTGTAAAATAATAAGACTATTGTAATCCCCTTACTTGATGATCTGTCTTTGTATAGACTTTAGCTGCCGAAGATCTTTTACAGGATGAACAGTCACACATTAACGAGTGCTGGAATCTTAGTTTCTTTCATGCGTTCTCAGGAACAGTGGGTTAGTCACTTCCTCTAAACCATGCCAAATCTTGTCAAAGACAATGACAAGAAAAACAAAACAAAGCAAACAGCAAAGCAACAACTGAAAAGTGAATGTTGCAATGAGGTATGTGTGGACACAGAGCTGTAGTACAAAAAGTTGCCTTTCATTTGATTATAAACTTTAAACACTGAAGAAGCATTTTGCAAAGCTCTTTTGGGAGCACTTACTGGGTATATCAGTTATTCCTTTAATTTAAAAAAAGATACCTTAAAAGAAATGTATCTTATGGATCAGTGCATGTCATATCACGTATAAAACAATATTAAGCAATTGTGAAGACAGAGTGAATTAAAACAGAAGCCTTCCCTGCCTAGGAACAAGCTTTCTACCCAAATGCATGTTCAGCCTGTGGCTAATGGGGACACATGAAAATCCTCTTCCACCCAAAGTCACCAAGGTCAGAACCCACAGCCCCACATGTGTGCTATTTTCCCAAAGTGTCACTTTGAGGCATTTTCTCAAACTCTCATTGGATGGTATCCACTGAGTCTGTTTCTAAACCTGCACCAGAACACTCAATTCTATTATCAGGTCCAAACTGAGTTCCCACTGGAAACCAGTAATTTCCTCCCACCAATTGGATCCACTCTTCATTCTTTCTTCTCCTGCCACTCTTTACAGTGCCTCTCCTTTATTCACTTTATGTATTTATACACTCAACCACTCATCAGAGTTTTCTAAGCTGCCACTCAGTGCCAGACACAGTGCGAGGTACAGGGGCTACTGCAGTGAATAGACAGAAAAGCCTGAGCCATGATGGTCACTGCAATCTAGAGGAGAAGAAAGCAAAATAAGGCAACAAGCAAATATCAACCTAATGGGAAAGTAGCAAATAGCTCCCCGTAGAGGGTTGCAGAGGTCGAGGTGGGGTTCCTGAAAGGAGATCACCTAGAAGACGTTCCAGCCACAGAAACCAAACCGAAACACAAATTGCACTTTCTACAAAGTATCAGCAAACTCTTTCAACCACCCACTGATGATTCTGGAAAAAGTGAAATAAAATCTGGACAATGGAGTCTACAGTTTTCTATTTGATTTTTTAGCAATTTATTGTTGTTCAATTACAGTTGTCCCACCTTTATTTAATTTTGTAAATAAAAGTAGGTGATAAAAATACATTTTCAAAATGTTTTTCCTTAACTGCAGACAAAAAACTTTCCTGGATTATCTCCTATCTTATTTCAGAAAAGAGTATCAATTTGGGGCCAACAGTTTTGTACATACAGAGTATCACTTTCAAGAGAACTAGGAAAATAGGAGAAAATCACAAGAAGCTACCATAGGTAGAGGCAGTCTTACAATGTATCTGTTGTCTTCTACACAGGCTGAAACCTATTTTGATTTTTCAGGCATTTGATTGTTCACTTCCTGTGATGCTCTTTTTCTACCCTTCTCAGTTTCCATGTCTCACAGGTGAGATGGAAACACAGGGCTGTCTCTGTGGGGGCTGCTACGATTCTCACAGAGGCTGCAGCTACAAGACAGTTGGCAGAGACAGTGATAAAGTTTCCTTCAACAACTCGAGCACCTACACATGTGTTTTTTTCAAGAGCTCTAAAGGATTCTTGTGCTTTTTCCTCTGTTAAAAGAATAACCTATTTCATCCTAGCTGGTGTGGTTCAGTGGATTGAGTGCTGGCCTGTGAACCAAAGGGTTGCTGGTTCAATTCCCAGTCAGGGCACATGCCTAGGTGGCGGGCCAGGTCCTCAGTAGGGGGCACTCAAGAGGCAAGCACACATTGATGCTTCTTTCCCTTTCTCTCTCTAAAAACAAATAAATAAAATCTTCTAAAAAACAATAACCTATTTCAACAAGAAAATATAGAAATTAATGTAGATAAATCTTATACAGTGAAATTTCTTTGTTGAGTATAGTATCAATAAAATATTTGTCTTGAGATAACACTTCACACTGGTCTGAATGGCCATCATTGATAAATCAACAAACAACAAGTGCTGGTGAGTATGTAGAGAAAACGGAACCCTAGTGCACTGTTGGTGGAAGGTGCAGATTGGTGCAGCCACTGTGGAAAACAGTATAGAATTTCTTTAAAAAACTAAAAAGGGAACTGCCTTTTGACCCAGTGATTCTGCTGCTAGGAATATACCCTAAGAATCCTGAATCACCAAGTCAAAAGAACTACGCACCCCTATGTTCATAGCAACATTATTTACAACAGCCAAATGCTGAAAACAGCCTAAGTGCCCACAGTAAATGAGTAGATAAAAAAAAAAACTGTGGTACATTTATACAATGAAATACTACACAACAAATAGAAAGAAGGAACTCCTATCTTTTGTGACAGCATAGATGGAACTCAGGAATATTATGCTAAGTGAAATAAACCAGTCAGTGAAAGACAAATGCCATATGATCTCACTTATAAGAGGAATCTAATGAACAAAATAAAATAACCAGCAAAATAGAATCAGAGACATGGAAACATGGAGCAGGCTGACAGTGTCCCGAGGGGAGGGGAGAGGGACGTAATGGTGGAAAGAAGGGGGAGGGACTAGTCAAAGAACACGTGTGAATGACCCATGGACATGGACTACGGTGTGGGTAATGACTGTGGGAGTTGGGCTGAGCTGAGTGGAGGTGGGCAAAGGGGTAAAACTTGGGACCACTGTAATAGAATAACAGTGAAATATTTTAAAAAATTGTCTTGAACTAATTCTTCTGAGTGAATGAATGAATTGGCCAACAGACTAAAATGACATTAATTCAGTAACAAACCTCTGACAGGTATACCTATGTGTATGAGTTCATTTCCATGAACTCATACTTTAGTTAGAATTTGGAGAAGGCATATAAGTATTCCACTTATATTTGAAAGACGGTGACATAGTAACTGTTTAAATTTGTAAGTAATTATTTTTAACATATTAAGCCTAAAACTCTGTATCTAATTGAGCAAATAAAAAACACTGCCTCAAAAATTATCTATTCTCATTGGGCATGTGAAATAAAAAGAATCTGGCTTTCCCGCAAAGGAGCTATATGACAATTATGTGGTTAACATGTTCTGTAAACAATAAGAAAAAATAATTTAGGACAGGACCACTTCACTTTGTACTACAAAGTCTTGTACTCTATGCTATTTTCTGTTTGTATTCAATTCTTTTATTTATTTAATCCTTAGTTATTTGCACTAGTTTCTTGAGCATCTGACCATCATGAACTTGTCCTTATGTTGATACTTCCTGCCAAATGTTTCACACATGGAGAATATTATTAGGAATGATACTCTAAATTTAATACACAGCTACAACTCTTTTGCTTTCATTATGTGTGGTAATACCCATAAATAGATGCTTCATTGTTGGCACTTACTGCCTTTTTTCTTCCACTTGCATTGCCTAATTATGGTTCTCACTTGAATAATTTGGCAAATGTTTGTATAGCTTCTTCAATTAAAAATAAATAAGGTAGAAGAATGTTCTTTCTGTACTCTTCAGCTTTAAAAAAATGAATGTTATCCTTTAGATCTATTTAAGGAACCATTCCAAATCTTCTTCTCTTTCCAGTGTAATTTTTCTTAGGGCAAATTAAAAATGTGTGGTATCTAATCCAAATAAATATTAAGCTTTTCAACTCCTACACTTCCTATTGCATAAGCTTCCCAAACAATTGTTTCATACAATTTTACTAAGAGTAAAGACTCAGAGCATGTGTCCTCTCTCCTTCCGTGCGGTTGACAATGCTGCTCATGGCTTGCTCTGTGGTGGTTGCACACCCCCTCAGCTGTGACTCAATCCCTTGAGTCATGACCCCTTACCAGCAGAATTGTATGGGCATCTATAACAGACAGAAATGAGCTCAACCTTTTCTAACACAGTTTGAAACAATGATCACTGATGTTCAGCATATTTTAGTCCATTTGGTTGTACATGTGAGAGCAATGATTATTGGGATTATACTCAACATTAGTTGGAAATGTGTTTCATGAAGTTATAGGATTTCTGACAGACTCAAAGTTTTACTGATGTTTGCCATAAATAGAAGGTTAAAAAAAGATATGGTCATAAAACCCTAAAAATGTTATGTCATTCTCAACCTTTGAACATTAATAAGCAATAGAATCAAGCTTTCCTAAGATTCTTACTAAGAAAAACAAAGTTAATATACAATGAAAACAATAAAAAGTATCAGAAAGTAGAGAGAGAGTAGAATATAAGAAGAGTTCTGTCTTTTCCTTTCCGAAATGAAGTATTTTGGGTGTATATGATCTGCTGTTCATTTCTGTAACCCTGTCTCTCATGCCGGAATAGGAGACCTGGGTGTTAACCACAGAAAGTCTAAAGGGCCTCATGATCTGACTCATAGAGCCGAAGGAAACGTCCACATGTGGTATTTCCACAACTCCCTCAGCAAAGCCCTTTTTACTCACTGCAGTCCAAATTCAAGGTGATTAATTCACTCACTAAGTTAAGAACTGATCTGCATTTTGGCATGTGATTTTGTGAAGGAATAGAGGTCTTAGGATCACAACAGGTCAGCACTTGGTGAGGCAGAGGTAGAACACGGATCCACATCATGGTGGCATTTCCTTGCTCGAAGGCTCAGAAGGCAGGCCTGAAAGACTGCACAGGATGACTATCTCCAGGACCAGGGAAGGACGTCCACGTTTTTGAATTATGTGTGAAATCCTGAGTTCCAGAAATCATATTTCTGCTAAGCCACCAACTTTTTAAAATGTTACACTTTATCAAAATAAAATTGAGCTCATGAAACTATTGTCTAGGACATGTGACAGAGAAGCAAAGATCAGAGGAGATGGAAAGAACAAGTAGAGTTTTATAATATTGTCTTTAAAATTATTTTTCATTGTTTTGGCTGGGTGATAATATAGTTTGTCTCAACTCCTGAACTCAAGGTAAACATTCACTCATGTGCTGACGCTGAGATAATGTATGTCGACGTCCACTCATTCTCAGAAGCTGTTTTATTCTGTGTTTTATGAAAGATGGACAGTCTTGTGTAATCTGATTGTGATGAAAGTCTTTAAAGTGTGCTTCTCCATATATTCACTCAATTTCAGATTCCAGCCTCAAGGCATTCCAAAATCTAAGCTACTTGCTTCTAAGCAAAAATTAAAAGTGTTTTTTAAGATCAACACACTTCAGAAGCATGCAAATTGTAAGGAAAGAACAGCACGGTGTGAGGAAGACTTATATATTGGAACCATCTGTTCTTTGATTTTATCTTAAGTTTAAAGATTTAGAAATGAATCATGCATCTTGCTTAGGGCTGGCTGCATACAATAGACACTTAATTATGTACTAAGTACTGCTAAAAATGACACCTAGATGCTATGGCAGCTTTTTCTCTTGTTCTTGTGCCATGATTCCAAAAACAGTTTTGTTAGTAAAAACCACAGGTAACACGCATTGAACATCATGTATTAGGCAGCAGTACAAATGTTTCAGTTATTTAAACTCATTTAATTCTTTTTTTATTGTTGTTCAAGTACAGTTGTCTCCATTTCTCCCCCACTATTGCCCTTTAGCCCATCCACCCCCACTTTTCACCCCTGATCCCACCTCCCCTTGGTTTTATCCATGTGTCCATTATAGATGTTCCTGAAAACCCTCCCTCCCTTCCTCCCCCCCCCCATTCCCTTCCACCTCCTTTCTGGTTACTGTCAGTTTGTTCTTAATTTCAATGTCTCTGGTTATATTTTGCTTATTTGTTTTGTTGATTAGGTTCCACTTAAAGGTGAGATCATAAACTCATTTAACTCTTATGTAAAACATATTAAGTAATTGCTACCCTTATAGCCAATTTGCAGGTGAGAAAATTAAGAAATAGAGAGATTGATGTCTTCTGCAGAAAGTGTACCTGTAAGCATCAGAGGCAGGATTGGATCCTGGTCAATTTGATTCCAGAATCTGGGTTCTCTTTAACTACATTACACTCTGAACTTCAGAAAATTATGTAAAATTTAGTTGGATTTAAAAAAAATTAATATTTAAATGGGTAATATTGGCTTGTCTTCTTTTATTTTTATTTGTTTATTTATTTATTTTAATTACTTTATTGTTGTTCAATTACAGTTTGAATTTTCCACCCACAAATCTCCCCCCCCCCCAAACCAAACAAACAAAAAACAATAACCACAACCCATAAAATCCAAACATTTGGTTTCCACAAACATACTGGGCTCCCACTCAGCAATTTATTTATTTATCTT
>VMDR010031624.1:0-11979 GCA_007922815.1 Macrotus californicus | reverse complement strand
TTAAAGAATTTCTGCTCAGTCTCTGTTCAAGAAAGGGGTCCTTGCTGTTGTGAAGAATGTTAGTGATCCTTACAAGCTGCAGCATGGAACCACAAAACTGTTGTGACTTCTTTGTCTTCAAAAACAGCATGACCTTTATGATAAAATGACCTAAAACAAATATGTTTCTACACTCTCATCCATCACACACACACACACACACACACACACACACAAATCCTGTCTTAAGTGTTATAATTTCAAAGATTTCATTTTAGACTTTTTGGTATGTTCTATTCCCCCAGAAGTTTCCACTGCTCTCTGTGGTGAACTGTTGATGGAAATTGGGTACCACCCTCAATAATATTCATTGGTTTTCAGTTGTGACATCTCTGCACAGCATCCTCAAATGTTTTTTCACTTCCAATATATACTTTTTATTATTTATCTTCTAAGAAAATATTACAGATTGTTACCAGGGCTGATTCTAAGGAAGCTTATCAGTGAAACAGAAAAAATTTAAAGTTTTTAAATTATACCTAGAGCCTGCAGAGTTTAGGATTATTATTTATTTGAATATGGCTTAAGAAGTGTAGTTTGAATCTTCTAAGATCAGGTGGTTCTAAGGTCAGATACTTTGTTTCCTCACAAGATTTAAGGATTGTTCTAGAAAAATCCTTACCTTGTTCCTCTGTATATAAACATTTTTGTTATTAGTAGGTTTTAATTTTTCAGTTAGTAAAATTTTAGAGTTTATTTTTTATTAAGAATTATTTTGAGTCTTTCAGTTAAGTTGATACAATTGAAACTGTAAACGTGAAATGGAATTTTTATGGCAGAGTATCTCTTGCCTGTGGAAAAGACAATTTCAGATGAGACCCTGAGATTTGTGGTGTTCATCACTAAATGATTCCTAGTTGTAAAGTCCTGTGCAGCTCAGTTCAAGTTAACTCTTCTCATTGACATTTGTCAACAGAATTTTAAAAATGTTTCAGTGTATGTGATAATTTACCTTTCCAGATTATAAATTCACAAGTACATGCTCATATGTTAAAAGAAAAATGACTTGATTTTTATGATGTATCTCATTAATTATTTTATCAGAATTATATCTTGGAGGAAATGATGGTTACTTAATGAAATCGCTCAAGTTTGCTTCAATCCCATATTGCGAATCTCAGCTGGTTTCTTTTAAACCAAACATGTATATGATTCACAGAGTGACATACTTACATGCTTAGAAAATGTTGATGTGACATGAGTATAATAGTTCAAATTCCAAGCCAGTAATCTTATGTCCAAGTGTCTTTCTTTCCTTGGAAAAGCCGCTGTAACCTCTCCTCGTTTCTTTCTCTGATTCAGACCGGGGCACTGTGCAGAAGGTGGTGGTCCTCCCCTCCAACAGCTCTGCCGGCGGGGAGCTCATTCTGGAGGAGCTGGAGGTGTTTAAGGTTTGAACGTCTCTTACTCTCTGAAGACGCATGATCAACAGAATTCTCTACTCGTGCAGCCACTTTGGAGAAAAATAATATTTTATAAAAGATCAAATAAAGAATGTTATAAATTCTGAGTGTAGGAAGCACCAGATAAAATGAGACATACAGAACAAATATTTATCTGAAAAATGTTATGCATTTCAAGCTCTCAACATAACAGGGCTAGTTTTTTCAGCTGTCATCACAACTTTAAGAATTTTGGTCATTGTTATTTTTTTTTAAATGAGTACTTTTTAAAAGTCTAAGAGATTTGCTATGAAAGGGTTTTTCTCATTTGCAAACCACGGAAACCTAATTACTTTTATAGTATTGATCGTTAGATAAACTTTCTCATATTTTTTAGCCAGGAATTTCAAGAAAACCTTTGTTTTCTTGTTTTATTGCTTTCAATTCAAATGTCACCCTAATTAAGTAAAACAAATGTTGCTTTATCACTAAAAACATGTTCTCTCTGAACTTAAGATTTCACTGTATTATTCTCTCTGTCCTTCAATTAGTCGCTTAAAAATAAAAATAAAAACACAGCACAATGAAAAAAGGCACACAGAGGGAAGCCCAGTCCTATAAGATCTTACCTGGTCAGGGCAGAGCGTCTATTCTTTGTGTGTCTGTGAGCCTAGACAGCAGACCGGTGGTGTCCTGCACGTCCTCTCCTTCAGGTGTGGGTCACATAGTTCAAGTGAGCCCTTTTACCTGCATTTGAAAAGATGGGTAAAAGCGCAGACGAAGGAGCTGCTAGGATAAAGAAGAAACTCTGACGTGGACTCAATCCTACTGCGTTCTGCTATTTCTGACTAAACCGTTTAAGAAACATTGGCCCACGGACCAAAAGAGTAGAGTCAGCTTTTAACAGAATAAAATAGTATTTCGGAACTCAGGAGCAGACCAGAGCTAGTCCTGTCAGTTGCTTTGTTAGGTTAGTGGACCCCGGAGGTATTAACTTATTAATATGCACTACCACAGTCATGAAATACTGAATTTATAAGCATATAAGTGTCCAAGATTCAATGCCGTTAGATTATGTTAATAAATTTTAAATGTGAAGGGGTATTTTCTAAAATGAATCAAATCAAATATAAAATGTGAGGAATTCTGGCAAATTTCCCAATGTTATTAAATTTACAATTTTTAATGCTAGACTCACTTCATAAACTTTTTGTAATTAATGCATTAAAATTGTGCTCATTACATGTTGACCATGTCCATTCAACTGCCTTTTCTGTGCCTTGCTTTGTAAAGAAATTGATTGTTTCACTAGATTAACCAGAATCACATTATGCGTAAAATATATTTTTCTCATTTAATTCAATAGGGACAACTTAGGTAGCCAAAATAATACAAAGTACCTTATTCTAGACTTCTTTTGAAGATAGCAAAAATGCCATATTGCAGCACTTCATTTTTAATTCTGAAATACCTTTTTTTTTGGTACTCAGGAAATGTTAATTAAGTGAGTTTGACACAAACTCAAACATATATGTTATGGAAAGGTCCTAAAGAAACATGAGTTCTTCTGATCACGTGCTAACTACTTATGGTCTGTTACATGAGTTCTGTTGGTGTTATCATCACAAAGAATAAACTTTCAGTGGAAAAATAGAGTCAGTCAAAATGCATGTGGTGACATCCGCCCAAGTGGGCCTACAAAAGTCTGAGCTTTCTCGCGGATGCGTGTGCCAGTGATTGATGTGGCTAAATTGAGAGATACAGTTACCAAATACAGTTACTGTCTTCAACATGGTGTTTGCGTCACATTTCCAGAGGTGAGGTGAAAATAATTGGGTGTGTATGATGCGCTGTGATGGGCACGTCAGGAAATGATGCATTTAAATTGAGAAAAAAGTTCTTAGTTAAGTGTCACACTGATATACTGCAGAAAACTCAATGTAACTTTTAAAAAACAGGTACTTTGTTTTTTATACTGGGCAGAACCACAATCTCTCATCTTAATCCTCTGTTCAAAATATTTTCTGAAAATATATCCGGCTTTCCTAAGCTTAACTTGAATTGGAGGCACAAAAATAATGCTAGAAGTTACCGACGTGGATATAACTTTCAGTACTTTTTTTGTATGCCTGTGTATTTCTAAGTGACGATCAAAACTTGTTGCGGTAGGAGTGTTTATAGATATCACTATTTTATCTTTTAAATGTAAAAGCACACTATCCAGAGAATGAAGTAGTTGTGGACATAGTGGATTTTGAGATGTTGCTTCCACTTCAGTTAATTAAATAAAATTCCACAGACCATCATCAGGTTATCACATCTAATTTTTAATCTTTAAAAATAACTAATAATATTTAAGAAGTGAAGTTATAAATGGAGTGACTTTCAAAAAGGATTACTATTTCAGAAAAATTCTAGCATTCTTTAACTAATTCACATTTATCAAAAGAGAGCCCTAACATTATTACTTTGTTTGCAACAAAGAAGAATGAATAGTATGGGTCAGGCTAGTACATCTTTCCGAAGCAGCACTGGTGAGGGAACATCAGTGCCTTCTGCGCATGCTGTGTTGTGGGGTAGGATGGGGCACCGTTCCACTGCCTCCCTCCTGCTGCGCAGGTTCACTCCTGACTTATTCACTGGATTCCGTATTCTAAGATATGCTTTTTCAATTCTTCGAGATTTTCATTATTTTCTAACAACTATATTGATATATGTTATAATTGCAACCTTTTTGTTTTTAGTTTAGCATAGATTTCTGTGACAAACCACCCTTGCTCCCAATAGCGGAACTGGATTATAGACAAGTACTGCTAGACTTTGAAAGTACATATGTATTAGAAGAGAAATGATGATTTCTTGAATTTCAACAGAAAAGAGGTGATTTTTTAGTGCAAAATCCTCTTTAATGATTTCTTGAGCAACTAACATAATGTTTTTCTACTTTTTTCAGAACCATGCTCCTATAACAACAATGAAAATTTCATCTAAAAAGGTAAAATCAACACCATTTTTATTTTCTTTGCATGTAGAAATTTACTACTATGAAAAATATATTTATAATATCTTAAAAATTAATTTTAGTATTAACTAATTACCAGTTTAAAAAATACCACAAAATCACCTTCAGTTTTTATGTAGAATTCATGAGCTATTAGTGGAGACAAAATAGGTTTATTTTTGTACAAAAATCTGTCAGAGCAGAACATACAGAGGTACAGTAGGATATCCCAATATTTTGTATATCTTATAGTCTCAAATATTACTGTGTGTGAAGCCAACCAAAATAAAAATAATCTTTCTGAAGAAAGAATTTAGCGTAATATTTGGGCTACTATAACATCACATACATTCTCAGGGGCTTGGAATGAGTAAGGATCCTCCTTTGAGGTCCTGCTGCCAATACAGGCTTCAAATGTGCAGTGCTGTCTTTTAGGGTTATACATGTCATTAAAACAAATCCGAACGCTTCAAATTTAAGCTGTATCCAGGGTCAGAATTTGGGGAAGAAATGTTAGACTATGATTATCAGGAATGTTTGATCTTTGCACCTGCACGTGCAAATACACAAGAATCACAGAAAGGAAAAGTCCAGTTCCAATCTCTACTACATGTGCAAAGTATGCAGCTCTCCATTCCCCAAAGATACCCCAAAACAAGCATTCTAAGAGTCAGAGTAACCTAATAAAAATGGAGTGAGTTTCAGGGTAAGGCTGGCATGCATTTGAATCCCAACCTGACCATAAATTATGAACGAATCATTTAACTTCACTGAGCTAAGTTTCTGCCTCTGCAAGGTAATGCTTTTCTCACAAACAAATTAAATTATATAAATTGCCTGAAATAGTGTGTCTTTGTAACTGCTGTTTGTAAGAGCCTAAGACTTATTTTTCTTGGAAGAGAGAATAAAAGTTTTATGTGTTAGCACAACTGATGACATAATTTTAGTTCTTCACCATATTTGGTCTGCTACCCGATGAACAAGAAATCCACAGTGCGTCTTGTCCTGTTTCTCACTTGACTTTTTTTGTGAAGAAAAATAAAGAGGATACAACAAAGCTAAGGATCTATTTGTAAAAATGTTTGTATGGTGCATAACATAAACATCTTCCCAAGTAACAAGAAGCTATTTGTCATTTCCCCTAGTGTCCTAGAGAGCTGATTCTTGGTCAAAATTGTCTTTGAAGTCAGCAGGGAAGCCCTTTGTTTATGGTAGTTTAATGGGAAGAGAAAGTATTACAGCAAAATTCAAAATGAACACGAAGCCATTTGTGTGACATAGTAGTAGTTCAAAATGCAATTCCAGGTTTCAACTTGTACCTCCACTTGTGAACTTGTTCACAATCCATTCCATAAAATTCAATATACAATATACACATACAAGAAAAACTGAATATTAAATATCTTCAACATCTTTAAATGTAGATAATTAGAAATGTTTTATTAAATCAGTTAGCTAGAGGGCAGGGGACTTACTTGATTTGGAGGGAATTCATTCATCCAACTGTGTACTTCATTATTTTTGCAGTGTGAGAGAACTACAAATTGCCAATGGTATTCTTTTAATGTATTTAAATGTCATGAATTTAGTACCTTCCCTAGTGCTCAGATTATATTATTGTATATTTTATGCTCCTTTATTCTCTAATTTGTTCTTGCATTCTATATTGCAGAAAATAATTTGATTAATAAAAAAGATAATTTCTAGAGTAAAACTATCTGTATCCTTTTCTTAAATAAATCAGTTTCCTCAAAAAATTTTAATGAAGCTGATTCATTCACAATATTATTATTTTTTAATTTATTTTTAGAGAGGGGGAAGGGAGGGAGAGAAACATCAATGTGTGGTTGCCTCTCATGTGCCTTCTACTGGGGACCTGGCTGGCAACCCAGGCATGTGCCCTGACTGGGAATCGAACTGGCAGCCTTTTGGTTTGCAGGCCAGCACTCAATCCACTGAGCCACAGCAGTCAGGACCATTCACTATATTATTAATCAGTGTACTCAGTAAACACTATTTCAGATATTCCTAGAGAAATGATTATTGTCAAACGTGCAGTTGTTTTCTTATGGTTTGAATGTCTCAACTGGGGCTCAACATTTTTCAGCGCAATTTCTGAAAGTTTAATTGATATGAGTAAATAATTATTTTATGTTAGACATAGAGTGAGATGTGATTCAAATGATTTATCAGAATTGAAAATTCATAAGTTGATGGTTTACTACTACTGTTATTTAACATTCATTGAGGTTTTAGGAGTCAGAAACAATTCAAGCATTGTGGAGTTAGCCCTTACATTTAGTTCTTACAAAAGCTCTGTAGGACAGGTGCTCAATTTACACAGTTTTACCAAAGAGGAAGCCGATATTCAGAGAAGTTACTCAGCAGTTTTATGGTTGAGTCAGGATTTGAATCTCAGAAGTATTCTTCCAGAGCCTGCCATATATTTAAATAATGATTTAATTTTAAATAACATTCATATATAGATAGATAGATATTTATAGATGTATGTGCACATGAGTGTGAATGTGCATGTATTCAGGTTCTAGCTTAGAGATTTTATGGTAAGTTGAGTTGCATATCAGTCCTTTGTAAAATATTCAGTGTCAATTAGAAACATACCCTGTTAACTCCTGAGAACTGTTTTAGACACAGCTAAAGGAACTGGAGCAGTATCATAAAAAGACTCCTGACACCGTGCAAATGATTGAGGATGAAATCTTTATTTATGACCAAGGGTGCTAAATAGCTCTGGATGTACAGGAAGTTTAAGGCATGTCTAAAAATAAATACTGATATTCTTCTAAATAATTTAAAAATTCCTCTAATGAGAAATATGTCACTTTCAAAGGCATGTGAAAATTTTTTTAAATTTTATGTACTACTATCTACTTCTTTTTCTAAACTTAAAAATGCCTTGTATTTTAGCCTTCACTTTTTCAAATTTACAATGTGATGGGTTGCCAGACTCGAAGAATAAGAAGACTGCCTTGTACTTTGTGAAGAGACAGCATTAAAGGAAAAAAGCAAACATTGTAATTTAAATCTGTAATATATTAGCTCAAATCTGAGAGAACAATGAATCCCAATGTCTAAAACACATTAGCATTCTACACAGTGCTCTGAGTTTTTTCTTTAAACAGGAAAGTGGTAATGTTATAGGCATATTAACATAGGAAAATTCTGTTTATTTTGGCTTTGTACCCCTCTGGACTTTGCTTCTCATTTTTAGTCTACTTTCAAAATGAGTCCAAGGGTTTGTGGGCACATATTATAATGTGTTCCTGCTGAAAGTCCTCTTTTAACTTCCACATCTGAAATAAATCATCGTCATTTCTCTCATAGCAACAGTTGTATGTGAGCTCCAATGAAGGGGTTTCCCAAGTGTCTCTGCATCGCTGCCACATCTACGGCACCGCCTGCGCTGACTGCTGTCTGGCAAGGGACCCGTACTGCGCCTGGGACGGCCATTCTTGCTCTAGGTTCTACCCAACAGGGAAGCGGTGAGTACCAACATTCGGTGGAAAATCAAAATTGATGCCACCAGACAGTCGTGGTGCTCTTTAAAACCAGCACGGAAAGCAGCAGCTCTGTTTTGCACCGCGAGTAGTCTTTGAATGAAAAAAATACCAGTGCTTTATGACTTGAGATTCTCAGGGATATGTTAACTAGTGGAAGTACTTTGGAAAAATTTTTTCCCTTCTAAAATACATCTGCAACATAAGCAAGATGTATCTTTTTTCACATTTTCTAATTTTTAAGTCATTTTTGTTTTATATGCTTGAGTATACCCTGAAATCCCACCTTCCTGGGGTTCCCCTGTGCCACTTAGTTCTGTCATCAAATGCTTGTGTTGATTTAGGCAGAAGGAACACTGCCCCAGGACGGGTACCCTGAATTGCCTTCAAAACCTTGATGACCATTCTTTACCCTTTAGAATGGTGACTGCATGATTGCTGATTAGATTAGGAGAGTGAGGCAGTCTGAAGCAGGGAGTCTTTTATCCAAGCAAAGGCTTAGGCAGGAAACTCCGGACCAATCTGCATCACTTAGAAAGGGGGCCACCAGCAGTGAAATTGACTGTAGGACAAAGAATATGCAGAATTTAGGGTCACCAAGGTCACAGATCATTTCAGTTATACCTTGATATGGTTCATGGTGGATGACAGGACCAAAACCTAATCAGTGTCAAGAGCAGAAAGCTAACAGGACCAGCCACGAGCACCAATGATCTTTCAAGTGAAATCACTGGGGTGATGTTGTACTGTAGCTCTGTCATAGGTGCATGCCTTTAAGGACATTGACAGTTTAAACAACCCTTGTACTTGTGCATATCAAGATTATTCTGATGCTTTTATCTATTAGTTCAACAAATTTGTACCACGAGACAATTATTTGCCAGACAATGTTCTAGAGCTAAATCTATTACTCTGAAAAACAACAATGAAAACACAATTCCTACATTGTGGGATAATTAATCATAAAGGGGAACACAGACAATATACAAATAAGGACAACCTCTCAAAATGAGAAGGTCTATGAATTTGAAAAGGTAGAAGAAGGGAGATAGCGGATGTGGGAAGCAGGGGGTTGCAGTGTGACCTGGGTGGGAAAGGGAGGCCTTACTGAGGATGTGGTATTTGAACAAGGACTTGAATGTGAAAAGGAATGCCACCATGGCATTATTTAGGAGACTAGCATCCCAAAGAGAGGGACCAGAAATCCTTAAAGCTGAATTGAAATAGAAAACTACAGAGGATTTTTGAACATGTGAGTGATATTATTTGACTTTGATTTAATAAGATCATCTAGTTGAGTTTGTCTGGGACTGCCTCCCTGGGGTAGGAAGAGGTGGGGCAGGGGAGAGAGAAAACACAGGACAGGCTACTCTAATGATCCAGGTGAGATACAGTGGTGACCTGCATGGGAATGACAGGGGTGGAGATGGCCAAAGTGGTCTGATTCTGGATAGAGATCTCAGAAACTGCTGATGTATTAAATGTTAGAGAAAGAGGCCTCAAAAAGGAACCAAGTTCTCAGAACAGACCATCAGAAATATGTAGATGGAATTTAATGAGAAAGAGAAGACTGTGGAAAGAGTAGGTTTAAAGGGAGAAAGTAGGTAAGTTAATGGTGCCTATGAGATGTTCAAACAGAGTTGTTGAGTAAGCAGTTAGAAATATGAATCTGGAGAAAAGAGGAGTGGCCTGGGCTAGATAATGTGGAAGTCTTTTGTATTCAGAGTCATGAGATAAAAAGAGAAGTCCCATTCCTTAAACCTGGAGTCTTTAGAGTCTGTGTTCAATGACCCTTGTTCTTCCAAGTCATTTTAAGATGTGGTCAGGAGGTCTACAGCTTCTTTTGATTTTTTACATAGAATTTATTCCCCTGGGACCTTCTCTCTGCACTGGGCTCGAGTTTTGAACCTGAACAAAAGCATGAGGCAAGCAAATTCCAAATGTAATCTCAAATTAAAAATGATTTTTGTAATTTATTTTTTCATTTTTTATTGTACATTACTAGTTATCCCCCCATACCCTCTTCCACCTCTCCCCACTTTGCATCTCCCCGTCAATCACCACACTGTTGTTCTTGTCCCTGAGTTCTTTTTCTTTATGCTCCATTCATCCACATCCCCAAACACCCTTCCAAGAGCTGTCAGCCTGCTCTCTCTGAGTCTGTCTGTATTTCACATGTTAGGTCAGTTTGTTCATTAGATTCCACATATGAGCTAAGCCTTATGGTACTTGTCTTTCTATGACTGGTTTATTTCACTTAGCATGATGTTTTCCAGGTCCATCCATCCTGTCGAAAAGGATAAAATTTTCTTCTATTTTACAGCCAAGTAGTATTCCATTGCATAAATGTCCCATTGCCGTTTAACCCACTTATCTGCACTTGGCTGCTTTAAAATCTTGGCAATTGTAAATAACACTGCAGTGAACATAGGGGTGTATATATTCTCCTGAGTTAGTATTTCAGGTTTCTTCAGATAGATTCTAGAAGTGGACCACTGAGTCATAAGGCAGATCCATTTTTAATTTTTTGAGGTAACTTCACACTGCTTTCCATAGTGGTTGCACAGTCTGCATTCCCACCAACAGTGCACGAGGGTTCTCATTTCTCCACATCCGCCTCAACACTCATTTGCTGATTTACTGATGACAGCCATTCTGTCAGGTGTGAGGTGATATCTCATTGTAACTTTATTTTGTATTTCTCTGATGCTGAGCATCTTTTCATATGTCTATTGGCCATATGTATGTCCTCTTGGACAAAATGTCTATTTAGGGCCTTTGCCCATTTTTTAATTGGAATGTTTGTTTGTTGTTGATTTTGGTGTTGAATTTTATAAGTATGTTATAAATTTTGGATATTAACCCCTTATGAGAAGTATTGGAAAATATGTTCTCCCATTTAGTGGCTTGTCTTTTGTTGATGGTTTCCTTTGCTGTGCAAAAACTTTTTAGTTTGGTGTATCCTAATTGTTTATTTTTTCTTTTATTTCCCTTGCTTGAAGAGATGTATTAGAAAAATTATTGTTACAGACAATGTCTGAGATTTTACTGCCTATGCTTTCTTCTAGGACTTTCATGGTTTCTCATCTAACATTTAAGTCTTGAATCCATTTTGAATTATTCTTTTGTCTGAATTAAGAAGTTGGTCTAGTTTCACTTTACTGCACAGATCTGTCCAATTTTTCCAACTCCATTTACTGAATAAACTATCTTTTAGCCCATTGTATGTTTTTGCCTCTTTTGTCAAATATTAATTGACTACAAAGGCATGAGTTTATTTCTGGGCTCTCTATTCTGTTTCATTGATCTATATGTGTTTTTATGCCAGTACCTTGCTGTTTTGACTATGATGGCCTTATAGTATAATTTGATATTAGGTAGTATGATTCCTCTAACTTTATTCTTCTTTCTCATTCAACTGTATTTGTTTTTTTAAATCCCAATTGTGACAGCTGTGATATTTCAAAATTATTTCCATAAGTGTTTGTAAGGCAATAGATTTTTCTTGATAAACCATTCTAAAAGCTGGCATTTGTAAAATCTGGAATACAGTCTTCAATCTATTAAACAGATTTAGTGCTGAAAAACGCTGAAGCCCTATACTTTCTAAGAAAGAAATGTGGCCACTATGAAGTGAAACTTACCATAGTGCTATAGGCATACCAGCCTTTTCTGTAAAATAATTGGAGATTAGCACTCTTTCCCTGTAAAGCTCTCAGACCTTGGCTTTGACCAACCGGCATTCTTATTTAATAAACAAGGAATAGTCCTCAAATAAAATTCTATACTGTATGTAGACTATCATTGCATATTTGAGATATACTTTACAAGTTTGTGTGAAAAATATGAGTGACTCATTTGTTTTCATATTCTCCCACCTATTATAACCCCAGTTATTCTTTGCAAGATGTATACATAGATTCTATATCATCATCCTAATGTCAAAAATCATGATCTTAATCATGTTCTTGCAATAATCAAAAAACTGAAACTATCTTGCAGTTCTTAATGTTACAATATGGTGCCTGGTATTAAACCA
>VMDR010031623.1:0-11977 GCA_007922815.1 Macrotus californicus | reverse complement strand
TGGAATACTTCTTGCCAGCCCCTTCTCACCTGTAAGGTTTCTTTGGAGAAATCAGCTGACAGTCTGATGGGCACTCCTTTGTAGGTTACTGTCTCCTTTTCTCTTGCTGCTTTTAAGATTCTCTCCTTATCTTTCATCTTGGGTAACGTAATTATGATGTGCCTTGGTGTGTTCCTCCTTGGGTCCAACTTCTTTGGGACTCTCTGAGCTTCCTGGACCCCCTGGAAGTCTATTTCCTTCTGCAGATTGGGGAAGTTCTCCTTCATTATTTGTTCAAATAAGTTTTCAATTTCTTTCTCTTCCTCTTCTTCTTCTGGCACCCCTATGATTCGGATATTGGAACGTTTCAAGACATCTTGGAGGTTCCTAAGCCTCTCCTCGTTTTTTCGAATTCTTGTTTCTCCATTGTGTTCTGGCTGAATGTTTCTTTCTTTCTTCTGGTCCACACCATTGATTTGAGTTCCGTTTTTCTTCCCATCCCTGTTGGTTCCCTGTACATTTTTCTTCATTTCCCTTATTGTCACCTTCATTTGTTCATCTAATTTGCGACCAAATTCAACCAAGTCTGTGAGCATCCTGATTACCAGTGTTTTGAACTGTGCATCTGATAGGTTGGCTATCTCTTCGTCGCTTAGTTGTATTTTTTCTGGAGCTTTGATCTGTCCTTTCATTTGGGCCATTTTTGTTGTCTTGGCGCGCCTGTTACGTAGTAAGGGGCGTAGCCTCAGGTGTTCACCAGGGCAGGGCGGCCACGTCGCTGCGTTGTGACGCTGTTTGTGGGGGAGGGGTCCGAGAGGGAACATTGACGGCTGCTCCGCTCCCTGCCGGTTACCAGTCACTTTTCGCACTACCCACAATCCAATGGGGCCCCTCTGGTGCTGGCTCTGGTGCTGATCCCCGGTGGGAGGGCTGTGTATGCTCCAGGACCCTGTGGGTCTCTCCAACGAGCTCTCCAGTGAGGCTGGGAGTGTCTCCTGCTGCCGCCGCCTCAACCCCCACAGGAGTTTTCAATCAGAGGCTTTGAGGCTTCACCTCCCTGCACCGGAACTCTGGGTTGCGGGGTCTGTCCCGCTCCTGAGCCGTTCCTTCCTGTTTATACTCACGAGGGAGTGGGACGCCCGGTCCGCAGCCGCCACTTCTCCCAGCCCGCTGCGCCTTTCCCGGATCCGCCAGCCGTTGCCCCGCCACGCGAGTCCTCTCCACCCCTCCTACAGGTCTGGATGTATGTTTCTTAATTTCTTGGTTGTCAGACTTCCATACGGTTCGATTTTCTGTTAGTTCTGGTTGTTTTTTCTTTTAAAATTTGTTGTCCTTCTTTTGGTTGTGCGAGGAGGCACAGTGTGTCTACCTATGCCTCCATCTTGGCCGGAAGTCCTTTTTTTTTTTTTTTAATGCCTTTTTTAAGTGATTGGATTAAGGAGAGTAGGAAATTCTTCCTCTAACAAAGCGTTTTTATTTTGTGTGTGTGCAGGGGAGCTTTTTCACAGAGATGGCCAGTTGTTTCCATACATTTAAGAATGAGTTTGAGCTGCCTGCTTTCTGGATTTGGGTCTCCTATGAATCATGCAGGGTTTTGACTTCTGTTAAATCATCCGTTTGTTTCACTTAGGCCTGATAGGGGGATGCTCCCAAATACTTGGCTAGTTCATATCTTTTTAAAGAAAGAAAACTGTAATTGTGCTGTTCAGAAATTTGATTCCTATTTTAGCACCAGATTTGAGGTCAAGATCACATACAGGAAGAGCTGAGAAAACGATGTCAAAGCTAATAATGCCATGACATTATTGTCGGAAAAGTTAAGCTGTGGTGCTAGAAATATAATTTCAGGAATACACTTAATTATATGCGCCTTAGATTTAAAAATTCTATTTCTTACGAGGGACAGGATAATGTGACATGAAGAGCTCAGACTTTGGACCCAGATGGCCTGTGTCAAAACCCTTGGCTTTGTCACTTACTAGATATATTGAGCAGACCACTCTACCCCACTTGGCTTTATGTTTCTCACTTGCCAAATGGAGGAGAGAACTAAACAAATCTGTGCACATAAAACCCTTGGAGAAAAGGCTGGTCCACAGTCAATAAAAGTGTTTGCTATGAGGGTGGTTGTTGTTGTGATTATTAAGCTGTAGGGCAGAAGTATTCATTAAGTAATCATTACTAAGCATCTACTAAGTAGTAGCCACTTTTTATGGCCGAACAAGTCATTAAATTAACCAGATTGGCAGTAGAAACCATTTAAGTTACAATAACATTTCATAACCCGTAATACATTGTGGTTACCTCTTTATTGGTACTCCATTGAAATAAGTCAACTAAAAACAGATTTGCCTCTTACTTAAAAATTAGAAAGCAGATGCTTATTATTTGGGAGGGAATAAACAGGAATTACTCAAAATATTCATCATCTACCAGAAGCATGATGCTATCCATTCCTTAAAAGTAGAAAATCCATTTCAGATGTGTCCCTGATCAAGTTGAGGGTTTCAAGTGAAGCCCTGGGATTTATTTTTTTTATCCTCGCCTGAGGACATGCTTATTGATTTTAGAGGGAGGGGGAGGGAGGGAGAGAAATATTGATGTGAGACAGAAACATCGAAGGGTTGCCTCTCATACATGCCCCAACCGGGAATCAAACTCTCAACCTTTCGGTTCACAGGACAACACTCCAACCAAGTGAGCCACACTGGCCAGGGTGGATTTTTTTTTCATTGTTAAATTTAACACTAACTGTGTTTAACCATGGCAAAGAAAGTAGATCCCAATTTAGGCCTTTATATGTATATGCATCCTCTGCTCCCAGGCTCGCTTTGCCCACAAAAGCACCATCACCTAATTCTGCCTTTCCAACCCAGCAAGAGAAGGAACAGGGTATGTGTGCTCTAATGACACTCTGTGTGCCCAGCTTCTCAATCCAGGAAATGCAGGTGTTGCCAGCCATGCCCAGGCATCATAGTGAAGCTGGGAGGGCACATGGGACAACAGTATACTGTACAAAAGTCCAGGTGCGGGTATGAGTAAATGTGCTCTGTTCTGTTCATCTGCTTCCAAAACCCAGCTCTGATCTTGTCTGTGCTCTCCATCACTCCCTGCTTGTTTTCAGCCCATCATGTTTTTCCTGGGCCCTGCACCAGCCTTTCTTTCGTTCATGGTCACTGTGTTCTCCTCATCTTCACCAGTTTTTCTGAATTCAAAAACATTCAAGACTTTATCTTATTCTTTCTGTGTTCCTCTCCGTTCCAATACTGACTCGTAGCTGCAGCTCCCAAAACAAAACAATCTTACCACACCCATCATTATGTTCTTCTCTGCTCGACTTTGGCGGGACCTACGGAATATTATTTTGGAAGTTTTATTTTGGAAGCTGTTATTTTTAGTCATTTCATAGTTTGTGACCTACAGTGCAGAACATGCTGGAATTAGTGGCCCGGGTAAAGCTTTGCACACCACCTCAAAGCCATCTCAAAAGCACTGGGCACTATACTTCAAATATGTCTGATTAACAACTGCATGAAGGCCTACAAGTTCTGAAGCACCTTGCCTGTGAGGCTTGTTATTGAAGGGTTGAGTGCAAAAGAGGAAGACTTGAGATTTATGGCTTTTAAAGTAATTGGCGGAACCAAGACCTCCCTGAAAACAGTTCCTTTAATGAAGCAACTTAGTGAATTGTTCAGAGGCAGCCATGAGGAGGTGCTCTGGAGACTTCAGTGTAAACTAGATCAAACTTTCAGTCTCCTCTGGCCAGTCTGTGTTTAGAGACAGTATTTTCCATTACCTTTCCATTTTTACAAGTATGGTGTAACTAGTTTAGAGCATAAGAGAGATGGTAGTTAAGGTGGGAAATGATGTACTCAACACAGGTTCAATCCAGTTCTACCCCTGGAAAGATGACAGAGCAGCAGCCTCGGGGGCTTGCCACATTGCCACATTATTTCAAGTTTATTGAGCACTTACCACAATGTGAAAATGTGGCGGTTGGCCTTGATCATGAAACTATAGGAGGGCTAGATGAGAACTTAAAGGTTTTCCAGTCCAGCGGGTCCCCAGCTTTTGGATGAGAAACTAGTTAAGAACCTTACTTGGGGGCTGTCAAGTACACACACAAAAATCTGACTTTGATGACATTATGTTAAGTGAAATAAGCCAAACTCAAAGGACAAATATATGATTCTGCTTACATGATGCACTTAGCCTAGTCAAATTCATAAAGACAGAAAGTAGAACTGTGGTTGCCAGGGGCTGGCGAGCGAGGAGAATGGGGCATTCACATACAGCAGGTACGGAGTTTCCATCAGTGATGATGGAAGCTCTGGAGCTGGACGGTGGTGAAGGTGGCACAGCAGCGTGCATGTGCATAATGCCGCAGAACTGTGCCCTGAAAGATGCTTAACTTTATGTTATATGTCTATTTCACCACAATAAAGAGTCTACCTCCCACTTTCATCACTGTTGCATAGAAAGAGGTTTTCACATCAAAAAGGAAAGGAAGAAAGAAAAAAAGACAAGAACGAAAGAACAAAGGAAAGGAAGGGAGGGGTTAAAGAACCTTCCTTGAAAATTGTCAAATGTAACTCTATGAAAAAAAAACCCAATTCATTGTTTTTTATCTTCCCTCTTTGTCACAGAATGGTTCAGCTTTGACGGGTTCATGACCACAAACCTGCATTTAGAAATTATTATTGTACAATTCTCTCGTTTTGCTGATAAAAATTCAGGTGCAGAGTGAGGAAGTGTCTTATGCAAACACCACAGGGTATATTTGTGACCGGGATAGTCATTTCATGACTCACGGAAGAACGTTCTTTCTACGACCGTACCCATTATTGGAGGAAACTTGCTTTGTAGTTTGAGTGTTTTATTAGGGCAGCATTGCTGTTGGTTTCACTTATTCTGAGTGCCAGACATTGTGAATATTTTCTCTTTTCAGTTAGCAGACGTTTATATAGTGCTTATTAGGAGCAAAGCATTGTTCCAAGTGCCTTACGAATAAATAATAGCTCATGTATTTACAATAACAGTAAGAGATAGGCACAATTATTAACCCGATTTCCAAAATAAGGAAACTGAGGCCCAGATTGCTTGGATGTCAAGTTTCGGTTCATGTCTTAGTCATCTTAGGATGTGATAACAAAATACCATAGACTGGGTGGCTTAAACAACAGACGTTTATGTCTCGTAGTTCTGGAGGCTGGGAAGTCCAAGATCAAGGTGCCATCAGATTGAGTTCCTGGTGAGGGCCCACTTCCTGGCTTGTAGGCAGCTGCCTCCTGCTATGCGCTCACAGGGCCTTTCCTTGGTGTGTGCCTGGAGAGAGCAAGACCTCTCCGTTTTTCTCTTCTTAGAAGGGCGTTAATCCCATCATGAAGTTCCCACTGTGACAGAATCTAACCCTAATTAGTTCCCAGAGGCTCCACTTCCTGATACCATCACACTGGGGGTTAGGGCTTCAACATATAAATTTTGGTGGGGCGGGTGGAGGGACACACACATTTAGTCCACAACGAGAGTGTATGTACTAATTTTCTTTAGCTCTTAAAAAAATCCAGAAGCTGAACTGTTGCTTATAGATGTAATTTATATATCTTAGTATGAAGCCTTTAGGACCCCAGTACAGTGGAGGTCCAATTTAAAGGTATAGCTGAAAGAGACCTAAACACGAATCCGACAGAGTGAAAGGAAAGCACCCAGCAGGCGCATCCACAGGTCTGCACTGCCCAGTTGCGATAACGCAGTGGTAGAGAAGTGAACGTGAGATCGTCGAGACTGTTGCACGTTGAATTGGTACTAACCTTGATGGTGAACAATTACTTACTTGGTAATTGTTCTGAGGAACATTTTTCAGGAGGGAGAAGTCCAAGTAATCTGTACAGGAACGTGAATCAGAAAATGCAAATCCAATTGCATCAGCAGAACCCTCTGTTTTATTAGAGCTGGGATACCTAGTGGAGAAATGTAGTCAATTTATATTTGGACCTCTGTCAGATGAGGGGTTTTTTGTTGTTGTTTTTTTTCTTTTGCTATTTAGTCAAGGATTCAAAACTTCTGAACTATTTGTATTCCTTGATCTTGTTTTCAACTTGCTTCTTATAACTAGCAAGCAATGCCAAGTCAGTATTATCTTTCTGTCTATGTCATAACTGTCAGAACACGTAATCGGTAGAAAAGAGTGAGAAAAAGCCTTTACTTGAGACATTCATAAAAAGTTACAGGCATGCACCTCTCCAATACCATTTCATGGAATCATTCTTGACCTTCCTGTTCTTCCCGGAAAAAGCATCAGACTATTGGAGACCTTCTCACACTGGTTTATTTAGTTCAGTGAAGACAGTATTGCCAGTGTGTAACAAAACAGTTATTTGCAACGATAGAAAAACATCGCAAACATCTCTTAAAACCTGTGGAGCCTATAGAAAGAAAAAAAAATAGACAACCTAGATTTTATGAAACGAGAACCAGAAAGGTCCCAGTAGAAAAAGCGTGTGTCCAAGATTCAAAGGCTACCTTGTGGTCAAGGAAATTTAGGTGGAGGACAAGTAGGCTATAGACGTTCTAAGCTTGCTGGAAATATTGTCACCTTTCCAGCCGGCTGCCCACCCATAAACCTCACAGAGTTGTCCACTGTGCAGATCTCCAGCTCCGAAGTGGAGTGATTGAAATTCAACATGTACGAATCCGAATGTGACTTTTAAAAAACCTACCTTCACAACCAGCCATTTCATCAAAAAGGTTAAAGGAAAAAACATGTTTTCCAGATCTAAGCACAGCCGTAAGAGCCTGTGTAAATCTCGGTGGTTGAAGAGCAGAGCCTTTTCCTTATCAATGTGAACATTCTGGAAGTGGCTGATTTGGAGAGAAAGGGTGGCCATGTCGACCTTTTCCCCATCTTGCTTTTCGTTCAGAAATTGATGCTGTTACTGGAACAATATGGGTAAGAGTTTGTCTCAAACATGTAATTTTTTCCACCTATTGTCTCCATGGTTTTACATTGTTTAACAGCGTTTAAAAAGACCTCAGAAGAACAGCAGTGATTCAGGAGGGGAAAAAAGTCACAACCATTGTAAGATTCATTTAATTTAACTTTGAATGTTTTCAAAGAGAAAAAATATCCAATGTCAAAATAATTTTACTTCTTTGACCACCTTAACCACACAGTTTATTACCATTTAGTCACTTCTTGCAGGAAAACCCTTACGAGCAGCGAAACTTTAGATTTCCTAGGTAAAAGTAAACCATTTTGAGAAAGTGTTCTCTTAGCTGAAAGAGCATTATTTCCAATAAACCAGCCACTCATTCATTGAGTCCTTCATTTAATAAACAGTTGCTGAGGGCATACGATGAGCTTAGGAGCTATGCTATGTGTGGGATACTTAAAAACACGGATCTTTGTATCATGGAATTCCCTCTTTAAAGATAAACTTCATCTGAAGTTTGCTAACAGAAAATGACCACTAACATGACCTATCAAAGTATAATCCCCAAAGTATATGAACAAATAGTCCATCTTTAAGGTGGTGTGCTGCTACCAATTTGAAATTCCATCTCAGGGAGCTCAGAGACTTTTTACTGAATTAAAGAGGAATACAAAATGTTTAGTGATCCCTGTGCCATGCACAGAATGTGGTCGATGGCCTTTTCCAGTTGGGAGAAAGGTATGGACTTAGGGAGCTTTCTCAGAGAGAGCGAGTCTTAACCAAACACGTCCCCGGTCCCCCTTGTCAGCTCTAGTCATGACTTGTTAAGATTTAACTGATTTATTAGTGAGGTGGTCTTCTCACGAAGGGCTCAAGTGCCATCATTTCCTGAGTCTCCAGTCTGTCATTTGCCATGATACAAAATGGGCACCTTGTCTGCACTGAGCGAGACGGCCCCCTGGCACCCATAGATATTGGCCAGCCTGCATGCCTAGTTGGGGGCCTTCAGGGTTTTCCAAGACAACGCCTGGTTGATTCATTTCTGAATCTTAAGTATTGACATTTGTGTAAAAACATGGGAGTGTGTAGGGCAGGAAGTTCAGAGCAATCAGCTTTCCTCGGAAAATATTTTTCTTTTTCAATGTCATGGCTATTTTTAAAAAGGCATGTTAGAAACTTTAGTTAGTTTAAAGATGAGTATGTGTTTTCCTTTCATGATGCCACACAATCATTTTCAGTAAAGACTAAAAGAAACCACCCTTTCTGTTGTCTAGCCAATAACTTACTAAAATGAGCAGTGCTGATTTACAGGTCTGGGTTGTGGTGACAGAAAGCAGAACTTCGGGAGGTTTCATTTTCTTTCTTTGGTATGAACAGTTGGAGCTTGGGATGGACAAGGAGAAGCAGGCCCAAACGGCAGGGGGTGGGGTCGCCCTGACAGCCCTCTCCGTTAATCCCTGCAGCTACATGTGCTCACATACATTCTCGCCAAAAGCCAATGCTAATTTAATGTGTATGGAAATGATCTATTCTGAGTCAGGAGTTACTTTTCTTGTTCCTGGTACTGTAATGTCTTGGCAGCGTTCACCGTTTTTTCTTATGTCTGGCTCGTGTTAATGTGTGTTAATTCCGTCTCACAAAAACCCAAACAAACATAAATTTCATAGGACCTACTTGGCGTCTGTCAGTGTTCCACACAACTACCTAATTCATTTATTGAAATTTATAGTAAAGATGACCCGTCTTGAAATGATACAGTGTTGAGACCCTGCCACACTCTAGCTGAGTCACCTTGGGTGAATCACTTAACTTCTCTGAGCACTGTATTCTTGACATGGGATTAAGTCAGAAAATCTCTAAATTCCATCTACTTCCACAGGAAATTAGAGACTTTGGACTTGATGTACCTATTCTAATTGCTCCTAGGTTATATCTTCAGCTTTCTAAGAATTGTCAGCATTTTCAAATGCAGTTGGAAACCCTGAGAAACCCTGCAGAAAAATGGACATTGGGCCCACCACGTATCCAGGATGGGAGGCAGGAGCTGAGAGTACACAGGTGACCCCTGGGGAAAGTTGGGTGAGAAGGCAGGATACTTCTCAGGTGGAACAGCTGCTCAGCAGAGCAAGCTTTCCAAAGACACTATGGTCTTGGAGACTGGTTTACTACGCCACAGAAAAGAGGTCAGCAATTCTCTTTAGAAGTCATGGGCAACCACTTGAATCAGGATCATTTTCCTCAGCTGATAACTCATTAGGACATATATTGGAGGTGAAAACAGAGTTCTAGATAGTTGCGTGGATGTTTGAGTAAGATACTTAGCTCTCTCATGATACCCATTTATACAGATAGCTATTATCAGTATCTGTGAAATGAGTTGTGACGTGTGCTAAGACTTTAAACAGTTTAATAAATGATACTGCTTTAGTCCTTCTCTGAATTTTGGACCATTCTGAACCATTGGAGACCAGAGTATTTCAGCATATACACTGGAGACAGGCCAGTCAAGATCAGAATGGCTTTAGATTTGCACCCCGCTCCGAATTGGAATTATCCTCTGAACCCATGGCACCTCCTCCACCCCATTACTGGGACAAAGCCTGCCCCACGAAGAGAAACTAGGGACAGAGGGTATCAGAATCACGGAGACAGGCTGGCTCCAAAGGCCAAAAATGTGCAGTTGTTTTTTCGAAAACTCATCCATCAAAAAAGTTGCTGAAAGGAGGTGGGAGAGTTGTCAGGCCAGGAATGTTCTCTGGAGACAGTTCCTTCACTTGGAATTTCAAGGTGTGGGGAAAGGAGCTTCCTCCTGACAATTAGCATCAAACTCATTGTACTGGGAGTTGTGGAGAAAAAATATAAAGGAAGTAAATATTCAACAAGTATTTATTAAATGCCTATCAAGCACTTTTCTGGGCTCTGAAATATAACAGAGAACAAGACGTACAAGACCCCTTTTCTTATGGAGTTTACATTCTTGGGTGGGAGAAGGTGGTGATAAATAAGTAAACAGATAAACAATTTCAAATATTAATAAGTACCTTAAAGAAACAAAAACAGGATAATATGATCGAGAACAATTGGAGATAGGGTGAGGGAAGGGGACTCATGTTACAGGGTGACCAGGCAAGGCCACTCTCAGGAGGTAACAAATAAGCTGAGGAGTCAGCCACATGAAGGCCTAGGGGACGAGGGTCAGCGGGAGCAGCCAGTTCCAAGCCCCTGAGACAGGGATGGGCTTGGTGGGCCCGAGGAGCAGAAGGAAGGCCGGTGTGTGTGGAGCACGGTGAGCATGGGGACTTGGATACCTGGTCAGAGAGGAGGGCGGGGGCAGCTCACCTGGACATTTGAGGTTCCCTCCCAGTGTAACAGAAAGTCACTGGAGGATTTGAGCAGATACATTTGAATCATCTGAAGAACCTGTTAAACTGGAGACTCTGGTTCAGTAGGCGTAGGATGGGGCCTGAGATTCTGCATTTCTAACGGCCTCCAGGTGATGCTGTTGCAGCTGGTCCACAGACCCATGTTTGCAAGGCTCACTTGGGCTGCCCTGTGGAGAATGGAGAATGACTTGCAGAGGAACAGGAGTAGAAGCTGCTGTAGCACATGCGAGGGCACCAACTCTCAGGATCATGTGGCTGAGACTGGACCTCACAGAATAGAGGTGCCAGTAGGTTCCACTCAAGGGTACTGCACAGGTGTGTGCCCAGCGTTCCATTTCAGTAAGTGTTCATTATTGTTCAACAAGTATTTCAATAAGGCTACTATTGTTCCCCAAGTATCTTCTATAGTGTAGGCTAGTGCTCCTCAGGCTGGCATGCACACAGGAATCACCCGGGGATCTTGTAAAATTTGCATTCTGATAGGTCTGAGGTGGCGCCTGGGAACCTGCTTTTGTTAACAGGTGCTGCGGGTGCTGTTAGTTTGCAGAGCACACGCTCAGCTCTACCCCAGTGCTTTTCAGATCATGCTGTGAGGGTGAGTCACCTGGGGAGATTTGAAAACTTCCAACATTTGGATCACATTGAGAGGATTTATCCAACTCTCTGGGGGAGGAGCCAGATGTGGATTTTTAAAAGCAGTTCCCCAAGTGATGCTAATGGGCAGTTAGGCTGAGAATCTCAGAGGTAGAAGCTTTCACCCCATTTTCCTGGGACATGGCTGGTACTATCGTTTCCAGACGGGGTAAGTAGGGGCTAACTCACTTGCAAACATGGCCAGTTAAGTGATGGAGAGGAGAGTTCAACTTAGTGTTTCTAAGCTCCAAATTCAGTAATTCCCTACTTCCCTGTTTTGGCTAAAACTCCTTGTGCTAGGTAGTGAGGGGGACAGGTATGAGGCAGGGTCCAATGAAGAGAGAGAAACACAGGTATTTCAAACAGAGGGCGCCTTGTACAGGAGATGGGTTTCAATGGTGTCAAGAGGGTGGAAAGGACAGTTGCAGAAGGAATAGAAAGGAAATGACAGCTGTTGCAGAAAGGACAAAAGGAAGGGATATTCCCAGAGGTCAGGAAATCACCATGGTCTTGGGCTGGCTATGAACTTGCACCTCGTATTGCACTGCTGGGGATGCTGTTCCTGATGGTCACACTATGACCACTGGACTCTAAAACCCCAAACCCCACTTGAATCCAAGCCCTGTTTGAAAAAAATTTGCCAGTAGGAAGATGGGATGACCTATGCATTTGGTCTGAAGGCTATATATCTGGAGAGCATGTCTCTTGTATGGGAAAGCAACGGGATAGGTGCTTTGAACACTGAAACTTTGAGCTGTTGGTTGTGTCCTGGGAGTCATCAACAAGACAGAGGTGGATATTGTTCTTTGGCACTTGAAGCCTGACCCTCTTCTGCTCTGGGCCCTTCCCCTGTGAGCCTTTCCCTCCTGTGAAGCCCTAGTGACTAGACACCTGGCTCTCCCATCATGCCTTCATCCTACAATCACGGTCTTGACCCCTTTGGAGAATACCCTTCTCCTCTGTGAAGTGGGTGGCCTTACCCCGCTGTCCCTGCCAGTATTTGTTAATGACAACTTGTCTTTGTGCTTGACCATGCCTGCCTTCTGAAAC
>VMDR010031622.1:0-11979 GCA_007922815.1 Macrotus californicus | reverse complement strand
AAAACCCACATGTCAATATACCTACCCTATACCCATCTGTCAAATACGATAGGAAACTACATAAATATGATGAAAAAATTTTAAAAACTCAAACCAAAGATTAGACAACAGGAAAAGGAGAAATCAATCATTTCATAATGTTATTAGATTAGGAAGACTAAAAAACAATGTTAGGACTCTATATCTAATAAGCAAATCACGAAAACTAGGATTGCCTTTTCATTAAGATGGTATTAATAATCAATTATCAATATCCAAAATGAAGGAGGTATGAGAAAGTAAATGAGGATGAACTAAAACATATCATAACTAAACTTTTAAAACAAAGCTCATCAATATCACTATGAGAAAGCTATAGTTCTACATTTCAAACAGATCAAAGGCTCTGTCAGGGCATAGTTCAAACATTCATGGAAATAGAGCTTTTAACCAACTAGTAATAAGAGATGCCACCTACTAAACAATTGTGTAAAATATTACATTGTAGATAGCAGACAGGTGGATTGTAGTTTGAGAAATGGAGAAATGCGAGGGTCTCAGGGGCTTGGCACTACTGAAGTAACTAATAATTGATAATATAGCAATAAAGGTACTAAATTTATTTTTAGTCAAGGTACCAAATTTATTTTAGTCGAATAGGTACACAATGGGAAAAAATTACCCAAATTAAAGAAATTAGAAAAAATGTAAGCTGAACACAGTGATTTTTCTAACATCTCAAAGCATTTCAGGAGACAAGATATTAAGCTGATTTTCAGAAATAAACAGGATGGCAAGTAACATATTTTGTGAAATCATGAACACCAGTGATAAAGGGATCTTAATTTTAAGGTTTCATTAAACAATCAATTTAAAAATGGAGGTAGATTAAAAAGTAGCAATTTCCAAGTTTTGTTTAACTGTGTTTTGACTTTCAGAAAAAAAAATCCTTAAAGCTCTGCCAAAGATGTCAATTAGTAAGGCCATAGGTATTATTGGCAAATAACTTAAAAATACTTAAAAGTATTTTTTTAAATGACTATCATTTTAAAGGCTTACAAATACATTTAGCTACCTTGAAAATGGAAAATACTGACCAATCACCATAAAGAATGTTCAGAGATCCTAGTGATAAAAGTAAAAAATTCTTTACCAAAAAAAGAAAAAAATAACACCTGGCAACTAGTTCCAAGAGTTGACAAGAGTTGAGATGTTCTTCCTTAAATCTCCTCAAACTACCCCATTTTCTGTACTGTTAATAATAATGTACACATTATCAATAAGTGGCCCAACCGCTACAGCTCCAAAGACCTTCAATAAAAAATCTTCACTGTGGGATTACTCATTTCCTTAGCTCCCGATCCAAGGTGGTGAATGATGACAGTAAAGACAGTAAGTAACTAATCAACACTGGAGTGCCATATGCTAGGTGCTATAATTTGGTCTGAATGTTTGGTCTCCCTAAAACTGACATGTTAAAATACTAATGCTGAATGTGGTGGGTGTTAGGAGGTACGGCTTTGGTACTTAGGTCATGAGATCCCAGGCCACGGAGCTCTCGTGAATGGGATTAGTGTTCTTATAAAAGAAATAGCACAGAGCTCTGGTCCCTTCTACCATGTGAGAATACAAGCGGAAGTTGGCAGTCTGCAGCCCAGAAGAGGGCCTGCACCAGAACCCATGCATGCGGACACCCTGCTCTTGGACTTCCAGCCCCCAGAACTGTGAGTAATAGATTTCTGCTGTCCATGATCCACTCTGTCTTTGGTATTTTGTCATAGCAGCTCAAACTGAAAAGACAGTGAGTTTCAAACACATTTATGTAAATTAAGTCATATAATCCTCAAAATAACACATTAAAATAGCTATATATTTATCCCCATTTTAGAGATGGGGAAGCAAAGACAAGGAGGGTTTTATAAACTGCCTTATGCCTTAAAGCTATCAAACAGAGGGGGCAGAACATTATTCAACTGTATTCTAAGTCTAGAAAGCTAAACTGTCTAAAATAAGGTAGCTACTAACCCCATGTAGCTATTTAAATTTAGCTAATATTAACTAAAGTTAAGAATTCAGTTCTTTACACTAGCCGCATTTCAAGTCTCAGTAGCCACACGTGTCTAGTGGCTACCATGTTGGGCAGTGCATATACGAAACATTTCCATCACTGTGCCAAGTTCTACTGGGCAGTACTGATGTGTCTGCAATTTTGGCCCCCACATGAGACTACCTTACTTGTATGTGACTAATGTATGATTGTAGAATTGACATTACACTTGAACCAATGAATCTATAATTCAGTATTTCCAGTGTTTTGTTTTTGTTTTCCCCCCTAACTCTTTTGATTATACCTACTATACTGGATCTCTTAAAATAGGTACACACAAGCCTCTAGCACTGTGGACTCCATGCCTCAATGGAAAGAATTATATGTCAAATGTAGTCTAAGGTCTGATGTCAAAATTTATTTTGGACTTCCATTCCTTTACATATGGGTCCATGTACTTTGTTCAATGAATAACTGACTATGTATACTGGCTTCTGTCATTTCTTTAACTGAATGCTCTATTCCTCTACTTTTGGTACTATCAGTCCTCAGTGACCTTGCCTTGCACTTGACTCAACTTTTACTTCCAGCCCCAGGAACATAACCAGAAGTGAGAACATGACCTAGGTTTATACTATACTACAATCCCTTGTCACATTTCAGGGCCGAACTTGTGACTTAAGCTGGGTCGTTCATCAGAATGTGCCAACTTCCTTCCACTAGCTCATTCCTATTGGGATCAACAGCCATAAGAATCAAGTCAGTCAGAATTTATAGCAAACAATTTTTCCTGGCAAGATGGATGAAGTTTTCTACAGAATGCCTGTAGAAATGAAATAAGAGATTATAGCATTTGAGGCCCGGACCTAACTGTTCCTTAACTTCTGGGCCTAGCATTCATGAGTCAGTATATTCCCTTTTTGTTGACTTAGTATGCTTTAAATTTCTATCCTTTACAACTAAAAGCGCAGGAGAAGAGCAATCAGAGTTAAAGAGTTCAAAGATCCTGGGTATTACTCAGGAAGGAGAATAAGTCACTAATAATATACTTATGGAAAAAAAGGGTAATCATTAGAAGAAATATAATAGTGTGTAACTACTAAATTAGTAAAAGTGAAAACTCAAAACCATTCGCAAACCAACAACAAAAAACACTACACTAGGATAACTATATTGCTAATTACCACTGTAGAACAAGCGGGACAAGACGGGACTGCCACTTCTGGGTCTCTGAACTAGAGCCAAGTGCGGGTTTGAAAGTCATGGATTAAGAAAGAAAGAAAAAAACTCTGTATGGTCTTAGATTTTCAGTGTGTCTTATGTTCCTCAATCTTTAAACAGTGGCGCCTTTCCTACAACGGCAACATACATTTCTGTGGGGCCATAGCAATATGATCTAGACATATAGGTAAGTGATAAAATTTTTAAGATCTACAAAACCAAAGTATAGAAGTTTTAAGTGTTTTCCCCCTTCATCTGAATTCTATTGATTGAGTCTCCAAAATGTCTGTTTTGATTTGTTTTATCAAAGTTAGTTCTTGGTGAGTCTGTCTCTGCAATTTAGAAAGAACCAAAGTCTCTTAATCATATTTTCAAACCTAGTATTTAACAAAGAACCTGAAATATAGCAATGTATAATATATGATAAATTAATTGTGCCTCTGACCACAAATTAATCTTTTACTGTGTGCTTTTTTTTAAAAAAACTGCTTTACTGATATAATTTCCATACCTTACTCCATTCCAGCTCATCCATTTAAAGTATCTAATTCAATGACTTTTAGTATATTCAGAGTAGTACAACCCTCGCTGCAATCAATTTCAGAACACTTTCATTACCCCCAAAAGCAATCCTGCTCCCCTTGGCCATCATCTCCCTAATTCCCCCCAAACCCCCAGCCAATAGCAACTACTAATTTACTTTGTGCCTCCACAGATTTGCCTCTTCTAGATATTTCACGTATGTAGACCATACAATATGAGGTTTCTATGTGTGCCTTCGTTTACTCAAAGTGTTCAAGGTTCATCCATGTTGTACCATCCATCAGTACTTTATTCCTTTTTGCTGTAATATTAAGTTCCACTGCATGGATATACTACCTTTGGTTTCTCATCAACTGATTGGACATTTTGGCTCTTTTTATGTTTTCACTATTATGAATATAATGCTATTATGAACGTTCATGTACATATTTTGTGTAGACTTACATTTTCGTTTCTCTTGGTTATATGCCTGAGTGGAATTCCTGAGTCATATGGTTTAATCATTTAAATGTTTAACTATGAGGAACTGTCAGAGTTTTTTCAAAGTGGCTATGTCATTTTATGTTATCACATGTGGTATAAGAAGATTCCAATTTCTCTACATCCTCAACGACACTTGCTATAATTTTTTATTACAGATATCACAGGGCCATGTTCTCATTGTAGTTTTGATTTGCATTCCCTTGATGGCTGACGCTGTCTATTTACTTTTTTAAGTTGACTCCTGAATGTGACAGCAGCATTATGTCATCTGCACAAAGGAGGATGTGTGTATATTTGTAGGAGAAGTAAGATGAACATAAACTACTTCATGTTTGTATTAATTTGCAAGGGCTGCCGTAACAAAATACTCTAGGTAGGTAGCCTAAACAACGGAAATTTATTGTCTCACAGCTGAGGAGGCCAGATCAAAAATCAAGGTGCTGGCAAAGTTGCTTCCTTATGAAGTTATCAGTTCCATTCCTCTCTCTTTGGCTTGTAAATGGTGGTATTCATGTTAATGTGGCAATTTCCCTATATAAGTATCTGTCTCCACATTTCCCTTCTATTAAAGAAGAGTTTATTTACTTTTAGAGAGAGGGAAAGGGAGGGAGAAAGAGAGGGAGAGAAACATTGATCGGTTGTCTCTTGCACGCTCCCAACCCAGGCCTGTACCTTGACTAGGAATGGAACCAGAGACCTTCCACTTTGCAGGATGATGTACAACCCACTGAGCCACACCAATCGGGGCTCCACATTTCCCTTTTTATAAGGACACCAATTACATTGGATTAAGGGGTCACCCCACTCTAGTATGACACCTGCAATGACCCTATTTCCAAATGAGGTCACATCTGAGGTACTGGGGGTTGGACTTCAATATAAGAATTTGGGGAGGGGCAATTCAACACATAGCAGTATTTTTTAATTTATGGTTTAAAAAAGGTAACGTAGAGGGAAGGACATACCTCTGTCTTAGATTCCCTTTTAAAGCTAGATCTTGCTCTGTTAAAATGCCTTTTCCATGGATATGATTCCTACTAGTGCTGCTATGAACATTTTCCAGCAATAACAGAAGCCTGATACCTTTATTGTGAATACATGGTTTGGCTCATAAACTGTTCCTGTAAATGCAATCAAAGGAAGCTAATAGTAAGTGGAGGTTCTCTTAAAGAAATACTAGTCTCAAAACACATCCCACAACAGTACCTCTATAATTCAGAAGCTCTTGGCAGTTCACCAGCTTTCATCTTTTTTGCTACTACTTTACTTTTCACTGTACCTGGTAAGTGCTAAGTTTTTTTTTTTTCCCCAAATACAAAAGGCTTTTATGTAATGTCACAAAGTTTTGAAGACTAGAAGTGAAAATGAAAAGTTTAACAAAATAATACTGAACTTACCCCACAGGTGTGGAGATTAAACTATTCATAAAGTAGTCAACTGACACAGACACTGGAATTTTGGTGTCAGTATTCCTTAGATGCATCTCACTTTTAACTTAAAAAGTGTGGAAATTCAAATTATGTTTATATAGTGACTCTTAAAAACAATTTCACTTACTAAGACAGAACTCTATTTAAACTAAAAATAAATCTTAGATTGGGTTATCTAAGAACTGACTGAAAACTAAAGTTAATCTGAAAACCATGCAATGAGTATTTTTGCATGCTAACTTAGTCCTCTGAAAACTGCTTGGAGCTACACAGTATCTAATCATATCTGTGATAAATAGCCTCAATTGTTGCTAAGAAAAAAAAGATACCAATATTCTGATTATATAATTACTTTACAAAGTATCCAACATTTAGGCTTCTAGTTACATGTACAGCACATTTTAACACACTTTATGTATCATTAAATAATAATGGCATGTGATTTTGAAAAAAATACTGCCAAAAACTGAAGCTCAACAAAGCTATGATAAAAACAAAAAATATCTATAACTCAACAATAAAACCCAAATAATTCCATTTACAAATGGGCAAAGAATATCAACAGGAATTTCCCCAATGATATACAAATGGCCAAACAAGCACATGAAAAGATGCTCAACATCACAAAACATTAGGGAAATGGAAATAAACCATAAAGAGATTCTACCTCACACTTATCAGGATACCTACTATTAAAAGAGCAGAAAATAACAAGTGTTGATGCAAATGTGAAGAAATTGGAACCTCTGTGCACTTTTGGTGGGAATACAAAATGGTGATTCCTCAAAAACTTGAAAATGTAATTACTATATGACCCCCCAATTCCACTTCGGGGTATATAACAAAGAACTGAAAGCAGGGTTTCAAAAGGATGTTTGTCCACTCATGTTCATAGCAGCATTATCCACAATATCCTGAAACTGGAAATAACCAACTGTCCAGCAACAGAAGAATAAACAAAATGTGACATATAAAGACAATGGAATATTATTCAGCCTTTAAAAAAAGAAGGAAATTGAGCCCTGGCCTGGTAGCTCAGTTGGTTAGAGCACTGTCCCAATATGGCATAGTTGCAGGTTCGATCACTGATTAGGGCACAAAGAAGAATCAACCAATGAATAAATGAATAAGTGGAACCACAAATCAGTGTTTTCTGTCTCCTCCTTCCTCTCTCTCTCTCTCTCTCTCTCAAATCAATAACTTTAAAAAAAGCTTTAAAAAGAAGGAAATTGTGACCCATGCTAAAACAGAATGAACCTTGAGGACATTATGCTAAGTGAAATTACTCAGTCACAAAAATATAAATACTGTACAATTTCACTGAATGTACTCAGAAAGGTCAGATTCAGAGAGACAAAAAGTAGAATGCTGGATTCCAGAAACTGGGGAAGAGGGCAATGGGGAGGAGCTGTTTAACGGATACAGAATTTTAGTTTTACAAGATGAAAAGAATTCTGGAGATTGGTTATAGTGATGTGAATGTACTTAACATTGCTGAGCTGTACACTTAAAAATAGTTGAGAGTAAATTGTATGTTGCATATTTACCACAATAAAAGTAGTTCCATATCTTTTAACACAACACACATGTCAGAAAAAGTACAGAAAGGAGACCACGTGGGTGATCTGGAAAGGAAGTGCAGGACACTGGCCTCAGAGCCCATTTTGCTGCACAGTGAAGAGCAATTTGAGGGTTTGCTGTGAGACGAAATGGGTAGGCAAGTGGCCATCTCTCTGAAAATTACCTTAAACTAGTAAGGTAATTTGAAGGTGGCTTGACAGGACAAAAGTATACTATGAAACATTTTGTTAGGTTGGTATTCTTCATTATTAGTGATTACTAGTTCCTTCAGTGGCAGAATTCAAAATAGGATAGTATTAACAGAGTTTTGAAAATCAGTTTTCCTAACCAGGCAGAAACCCAGATTTCCTAAGCAGCCCTGAAGACATGTCTCAGTCCAGAGGAAAGAAAATGAGAGTATCAGGAAGAATAAGGATGGTTTGCCAAATTGATCTAATGTCAATGTTGAGACTGGGATATGGAATTAACTGGGTTATGGACATGAGGTTAATGGATGTGAGTTACCAGTTCATTTAAAAAAGGGTATCTATTAGCTAAGAGACTGTAGTCATTTCTTATTGGAGTCACACTTAAGCCAAGGGAGAAGAATTTTATTCGATTCGACTATTTGACAGCATTTTAGCTTGAAGCTGAAAATGTCTGAATTTATGAAAAGAAAGTTTCTTACTGAATAGAATATTCTAGAACTATAACCTTTATATCTACCATACTCTCAAATTAACACAAGCAATCTAAACTCCAGTTTATAAACATTTATTAAGGACAACGGTGTAGAAGATATTATCATCAAGTTGACCCAGTCCTTGACCTTAAATAGTAATTTAAAAATGGAGCAGTACCTCTGACTGGGCGTGGGGGAAGGCAGGTTGCAGTGGAGGTAGGGTTGTGCTCATAATGAAGTCCGCATAAGACAAGGTTATGAAAATGACAGCCATAAATACAGTGCCACAGAGGAGTAATGGGAGAGACTTCTCCTGAGGTATGTTTCAAAAAGAAATCGGCATTTTACAGGTTATGGAAACATGTGACATTCATAGTGGGGGGAGGGAAGGGCTGATACATGGTTATTTCAGTTATAAGAAATATTATGAACAGATCTGGAAGTGAGAAATTTCATGAGGAATTTAGGTAGGGTTAATCCTATAGGTTAAGAAATGGTGAGATAAGAATTAAGGCAGGATGTTACTCCCATTGTATCCTGTATTTATCTCAACATACTTTTTTTAAAAACCAAAATTATCAAGTGGATTTGTAATAAAATTATTAGGTTGCCTCTCCTATTAGATTGTGCTCCTGAAGGTCAAAAATCCAAATTATTTATTTTCATATTGCCCAAGCCAGGGCTAGGCATGTTGCAGATATTCACCAAACGTGTTTTGTTTTTTTTCCCAAAATAAAATGGCTGACTAAAATGAATGAACAGCATAGTAGGACCAGATGAGAGAAACTTAAATACTCATTATTTTCTTCCACAGAAAATTAAACAAAAATAATTTACGCAGTGTCACATTTAAGAGCTAGTTAATTACTAGGAAATAAAAAAGTAGGAAGATAACAAAATGAAAACAAAACTATTCTAAAAGCCTAAAAATGTTAAAAGCATACATAATCCAACATAGACTGAAGTGACTTACCACTGTGAAGAAAACTGTATTACACTCTCACAACCCTCTACAGGAAGAGAATTTCTTCATTTTTAATCCTCACCTGAGGATATGTCCATTGATTACATACAGACAGGAGAGGTGGGGAAGAGAGAGAAGGTGGGCAGAGAGAAGGAAACATCGATGGGTTGCCTCCTGTACGCACCCTGACAGGGGACTGAACCCGCAACCTAGGCATGTGCCCTGACCAGGAATCAAACCTGCAACCCATAGGTCTATGGCACGACCCTCCAACCAAGCCACATGAGCCAGGGCTAAAAGAAGAGTATTTCCACCACTCAGGGTATGAATTCAATTTTAGATAACAGGTGAACTTTTGCATATTTCTTCTCATTTTAAACACAATTTTTATTTGTACACCTGAGTTTTAAAAAATTAAATTGAAAGGGACTTATCTAAGAAATAGAAGATCAAAAACTATGAGCAGAAAAATGACAATAAACACGTAACTATCAACAGCTGAACCTAAAAAACAAAAACAAAAACTAAGCAAACAACTAACAGGAACAGAACCAGAGAAATAGAGATCAAATGGAGGGTTTTCAGTGGGGAGAGGAAGGTTCAGGGAATAAGTATAATTGGTAGGCATAAAATAGACAGGGAGAGATTAAGGAAACAGAGAAGCCAAAGAACTTACATGTACAACCAATGAACATGAACTGAGAGAGGAGGGAATGCTGGAGGACAGGGGTGGGTGGGGGAGCAGGGTGGAGGAGGGATAAAGGGGAGAAAATTGGGAAAATTGTAATAGCATGATCAATGAAATAAAAAAATAAAAAAAAATGAAAAGAACTGTGGTACATTTACACAATGGAATACTACACAGCAGAAAGAAAGAAGGAACTCCTTCCCTTTGCAACAGCATGGATGGAACTGGAGAGCATTATGCTAAGTGAAATAAGCCAAGCGGTGAAAGACAAATACCATATGATCTCACCTATAAGTGGGACCTAATGAACAAAATAAACAAGAAAGCAAAATATAACGAGAGACACTGAAATAAAGAACAAACTGACAGTAACCAGAGAGGAAGGGGTAGGAGGGTAATAGGGGAAAGGAAGGAAAGGGTTGTCAAGGAACATGTACAAAGGACCCACAGACAAAGCCAAAGGGGGGATAGGACTGAAGTTGAGAGGTGGTGGTGGGTGGTGGAAAATGGAGACTACTGTGCTTGAAAAACAATTAAAAAATTTTTTTAATTAAATAATGAGATAAGAATAGAAAAATACTCCTGGGACTTTCTCATTTTCCCCTCAAGTCTGCATTTATAATCTCTAAGGTCATCCTTTATGATTTTCAAAAAAGAAAGAAAAAGAATCATTTTTAAGCTGAATTTGCTTTGTTCCTCTAAATACTTATTTTAAAATAAAGATCAAGAAAGTACTGAGACAATATAATCTTGGATCATCATATATAAGGAGGGCTCAATATATTTGAATCTTTCAGGATTCCAGAAGTCGCCTAGGATTCATATTACTTGAAAACTTACATCTTCTAAATTAAGCTACATTCATTCAATAAAAGTAATGATAACCTTTCCCTCTCTCCTCCAGATGTGATATTACTTTATAAGAGATTTGATATTAAGAAAAATAAGGAGGTAACATGCTAAATCTAAAAGACAATTTTAAAATCAGTTTCCTGACAACCACAACTGAAGTATGAATGGAAAACGTTTAACAGCATGCAGAGGCAGAGGTGATGTTATAAATGCTTTAAGAAAAACACAGCCCTAGTAACAGTAAGGCAACGATATGTTTCAACACTACCATGCTCAAAAAAACCTTCGGTATTTCCATCTGACTTAAAGGACACAATTCAAATCCTTTACTTTGGCATTTAAGATCCCCTACAGTTTTGTTCAAACTTAACTCTACATGGTTATTTCCCCTCATCCATCAAAAACTGCAGCGAAGCTAGACCTTTCATCACCTGTACTCACTGGTACTCCTGTTTTAAATGCTCTTCCACCCATTTCTGCCTGATGAATCACATCTATTCTCTAAGCTCTAGCTCAAACTCCAATTCAGTGTTTCTTCTATCTGTCACCTTCACCTATTTCATGATATATTTTCTTTCTTTAATTCAAATAAATATTTAATGCAATGTAGGCATTGTTTGAAACTATGAATCCAGTGGTAGAATAAAGTTTTAGACACAGATGACAAAATAGTTAATAATTAATGATATGAAATGTCAGTTGTTATTATAAAGGGTGGGCCAAAAGTAGGTTTACAGTTGTTCATATGGAAAATAATACAATAATTAATAAATAATAATATAAACTGTTCCATGTGGTCACAATTATAAACTGACTTTTGCCTCACCTTGTACAATATAAAGAAAAGTGAGATAAGGATGGAGAGTGACATAGTGTTGTTTTATACAGTTACATGAGAAGCCTTCTTGGATGAGGGAATACTGAGCGCAGACTTCAAGGCAGTACAAATGTAAGACGTGGAAATGTCAGAAAAGCATCTCAGGCAGAGAAAAGAGCAAGTGTGAAGATTCATCAGTATGGTTCTCTTCTTTCTGTCTTCACTCAAACCATGGTATACTTTCTTTTCCACAATTTTTTTCTAACCTCTCCATTTCAGCCACTCTTTATTCTTTTGAACTTCTCAACCGTTTACTATTTCAAGTCCTTCATTTGGTATGCAATTATTTGTTTTCAATCCCAGTTAAATACATACAAATGAAAAGTCACTAACTCTTGAATTCTGGAGAGTACTTATTCCACAAATATGGACAAGTCTTAATAATAATCCAATGTAAATCATCCTTCTATGGATAATTCATGACAGTTTCCTCAAGTAAAATTAACAGGCCATTTCATTTCTCCATCCTTTTGCTTAGAAGACAAATTATAATGGTGGGCTTGTCATAGTATCAATCTAAAAAATCAGTATCTCTTCAAAATACATACTTTGAATATATGCAGTTTCTGGTATGTCATTTACACAAAATAAAGCTTTAAAAAAGTTCCTCCCCTATCCAAATAGTTTTCAAATGAAATATTATGGCGTGGGTA
>VMDR010031621.1:0-11977 GCA_007922815.1 Macrotus californicus | reverse complement strand
CAGCCTTGCTAATATTGTCATCTTTTCCAAATGGTATTTTTTATTTTGTCTAAACCACTAAAAAAATTAATGGGAGTGGTCAGGATTTTTGCTTGTCTTTATTATCACTGTGAAAATCTCACAAATTTGATATTCCTCTTAATCTCAGTACTTGACTTCCCTTAAAGTGTCATACTGAAGGAATAATTTTAGAGATGTTGAGTTTGAAAGGGACTTTGAAATATTTCATTTCTGAGCTGAGTCAAAAATAGGCATGTTTGTTAAAAAAAAAATCCCTTCACAAAGAAGCTTGTCTGGGAAAAGCATTCTTCAAAACTGTAGACATTTCTATCAGAAAGCCTCTGTTCCAATTCACGGAGCTTATTGTTCTGATCTCAGAGCTCAGTCCCCACAGCTTGAATTTCTTTTCAAATATGTTTAATGACTTTTAAGAATGTGTTTCTTGCTAAGTCTTGTGAGCTTCTGGTGTCAGTGTTTGCCTTTTGATTTCTGTTATTTAGTTCACTTTTGTACTCCCAACCCTTCATAAAACAAGGGCCAAAACTGTCTAGCTCTTTGTAAAATATGTGCTTGTCCACCGGAGGACTCCTGCGTACATGTGTGAGCCTTAGACATTGGGCTTTTCCTTACTGAATTTGCTTGCTAAGTTTGTCAAATATTTTTATATATCTAACTCATCTGTTACGGCATTTGGACAACACAGATGTGTTCATTCACAAGGGGTATAGATTAGACCAAATAAATTGTACCTGACACATTGAAGAGAAATTAAGGTAAATAAAGTTAGTAATTTCTGTTGCAATCACTTATAGATCACTTACATTTCCTCTTACAACCAAGAAAATTAAACCACATTTGAACAACCCTGTCAGATTTAAGCTATCTTAGAATACACATTTAAGAAAATCACTCAGGTTTACCCATGGAGAGTGGAGCTGCCTGGATGGTTGACCAGCTTGACCAGTGTTATCTTTAAATGTTAAAATATTTTGGTCCCATCTGGAATTTAGTGAAAACTCTCCAAGAACCCTGTTTTCTTAATACTGGAACACATGTCTGCTTTAGTATAGTACTAACAATTCTAAACCCATATAAAGATCAGTTATTTTAACTGTCTTTCACAGACAGTGACAGACTCCATTCCAAGACTTGCAATTACACTGAGGTTGGGTCAACATCGCCTCTACTAGACAAGCAGCTCTAAACACGTGGGCTTATTGTATGAGTCAGTTAGGCTGCTTAGTTTTTCGAGTTTCCTGGTTCTTTTCTACTTCAAGGTCTCTTCTTCAGCCTTGCCTGAGACAATCAATTGATTTAGAAATATAAAAGAATATAACTGATTCATAAAAAACCGATTGCCTCATTATTTTGTAGTGAGAAATATAGCTCCAATTAGATATTGATTTTATCAGCTGGTCAATGCAGAGATACAATGGAAACCTCTTTACAGAAGGTGGCTTGCTGAATATGGTAACTTTTAAAAAGGAAATACAATGGCATTAAGGTTATTCAATCCAAACTGAGAACTTGTCCTATTCTCTCTGCTTCCAACTTGTTCCGAAAGCTGAGGCCATTTACAAGCCCCCGTTCAAGGGCTTTAGTTCCCGCATGGCCTCTGAAAGAGCCAGAGCACTGATAGCTCTTGCTCCAACAGATAAGGAACTGAGTTGCAGTCCCAAGCACGTAAAGCAGCAGCACTGCCAGTTTTCAGGCCTGTGAATAGTGGTTTCTCGGGTTCTAGGCTCCCAGGAGCTCCCTCATGCAGCATCAGAAATAAAGCCTAGGAATCCGCACAGTGCTTGAGTCCCAGGTCTGCATATCTTTCTAGTCTACCCTGCCCATGTCGTCTGGTACTCAGGTTCAGGGTTCTACCTCTCTCCTGCCCCTTTTCAGTCCTTTTGATTGGTTCCTGAATCAAGTGAGAAGTTCAAGTAGAAAAAGAGTGCACTCTCATATTGTGATAACTCGGTGAGGACTTAATAAGGGAGCTATTTACAAAGATGTAACCAAGGTGAAGGGGAACCATACGGAATGTGCAGAATCCAGAGCTAGTAAGAACAGAACTGTTACTACCCTAAGGCCAAAGGGTGGCAGGGATGATGTAGTTGTTTGGATTCAGAAGAGCTGGAAGTAAAAAGAGGTAAGCTTCCGTTGAGGGATTTATAGCCAGTTGAACATAATCCAGCAAGAAAGGAGCCAGGAAACAATACTCTAACTTCATTTCTCCCTTCATTTTGATCTCCCCGTGGGATCCCAGGAGCAAGGAAGCCTGACTGATTATTTCACACACTCTGTACCTATCATGGTGGAGAAAGATGGATTGGAATAGGAGAGGAAAACCTAAAATACCCAGTGTAGTTCTTCAATCACCCATCAAAATATACTGGTCTCTATTTCTATCTGTTTTATTGCCTACCCTAAGGCAGAAATCTGGGAATTATACCAAGTATTTTGTTTTATGAAGAAACGAGGGTTAGAAATTTCAGTCCTGACAGCACCTGATGCACTTCAGATAATAGCACCCTTGACGTTGCTAAGAGCTACACTAGCCCCATTCCTGTCCCCTGGAGGGTTAGGGTTTAATGTGTTTGCTTTCTCCCTTCTTGAGTACAGGAACTATTTCTGATCCACCTTTGTACTCCTTACAGTTGTCTGGCATATAGTCGTTTCTCAAAAATGTGTGCTAAACCTAAGTATTCTATTAAAATGCCACCCTTTACTAACACGCTAACATTGGCTGTAGTTTCTCTCTCATGAGAAGTGCCTGGAGTAGCACAAATCTGATCCTTTTCAAATGTTCCTATTTCAGTATTTCTTCTAGAGCCTCAGAAGTTTTAGTTGGCCATTATCATTATACTGTCGTTTTCCTCCATTTAACATATCCTCATGACATGTTACAGAATCCCAGTTTGCAGCTTATTTTTCATTGATTTCATTTTAGATTGCTTCCTGGTGACATGTAGGAAAACACCTAAATCTCATCAGTAACATGTCTTCAAATTACATTTTAGTGTAAGTTACTTTGGGGAATGTTTCTTATAGGCTCCTAATAGCGTCAAAAGCTTGCGGGAGGCGGTGGGGGGCAGGGTGGTTAGTATCGAATTAAAGAAACTGACCCCGAAGGTACCACATGGCATTATGCCTAGAATATCAAAAGTTCTTAGTCCAATGGATAAATGAAAGAACAAAAGGATGCAAAGATGAATGAATAAGCAGATCATTGACAATGATCTAAGGATTGTCTATCACAAGTTATGCCTAGATACTGACTGCTTAACAGAACTAATGGTAAACCCGAGGTTGTAGGAAAGACTCAGCTTCTAATTCTGGGGAAAACCACATTTAAGGGGTAGAACACTAGATACAAAGGCTATAGGGAAATATCAGCAATGATGATGCAGAGATGCAATCAATATCAGGCTAGCAGGGATTCCTGTGCATCTGACAGAAAATAGCAACATGGAATTCTGAGACAAGCGAGTTTATAATTACATGTCAACTGCTGTGTGTTTATGCCAGGGATACCTATCAACCAGTAGTCAGACCCAGGTATGTGAACGGACTCCTGTTCCAGAAGGGGTCTGTCTGGGTTTAATGTCAAAGGGCTGTAATGAATAATGCAGAACTCTAGTCTTGGAGAGCTAGCCAGACTCCTAGCAAGCACTTACACAAGGTGGCAGACAAAAATAAGGCAGAAGAACAATTACTAGAATGCACATTCAGATCCAGAATATAGGAATTCAACAAAACAACATTTCCTCTGGCTTTATAGACTGTTAGAGTTTGAATGTTCAGGAAAGAGGGACAGGCTGGTCCAGTTGGAGGGGAGCATATGAATAGAATTTCCTATATTCCAAATCCTCGCTGTGTTGCCATAAAGAAGTTAATAGATGTCTCAATTAACTCTTTCATTCTTCATCTGTATAATGGGAATCATTAAAAATATCTGCATCTCAGGATTTTTATTAGCGTTACATGTAAAAAGTTTAACAAGGTGTCTGGCAAGAGCAAGTGTATTATTTTATAAGGGATACCATAACAAAATATCTCATATCAGGGGATTTAAACAAGCAACAATTTTTTTCTCACACTTTAAGGACTAGAAGTCCAAGATCCAAGTGTCTGCAGGTTTTCCTAAGGCCTCTCTTTGGCTCGCAGATGGCGGCCTACCATTATGACCTCACTGTGGCCTTTCCTTTATGCACATGAATCCCTGGTGCATGAATCATTTTCTGTGTGTCCAAATTTCCTCTTTTTAAAAGGACACTGGTCAGATTGGATTAGGACCACTCTAATGACCCCATTTTAACGTAATTACCTTTTCAAAATCCCTACCTCCCATTACAATCATGTTCTGAAGTACTAGGAGTTAAGATTTCAACACATAAATTTGGGGGAAACATAATTCAGTCCATAACAGGCACCCAATAAATGTGTGTGCTGTCTGCAAAGTCAGGGAGGCCGGAAAACACAAGGTCAGGACAGTTCTATCCATTCCTTAACTGATTCATTTATTCTGCAAAAGTTGAGAGCATGCTACATTCCAGGCCTATTCTAAGCACAGGAAGTACAGCAATGCACAGGCAGGCAGTAAGTTCCTGCTTTAGGCAGCTCCCATTCCAGGTGAGGAGTTAGGAGGGAAAGCCATACAAACTACTGAAAAATTATTTCTGTTGCACATGTAGTAGAATATAAGGTATAAATATGAAAAGAACACTAGTTTTGGAGCTTGGATTTTATTAATCAGATGATGGAGGAAATATATTTTTTTAGTAAAGAAGGGGTGTGAAGCTATGCTCCTGGGAGAGCCCAGGGAAAAGCAGGTAGATGGTTACTGAAATGATTAAGATAAGACACTAGAGAGATGATCTGTGTCTTCACTGAATAAAGACATAGAAAGAAGGTGGACACCTGCAAACCAGGAAGTGGGTCTCCACCAGACACTGAATCTGCCAGCACCTTGATCTTGATTTTGCCATCCCCCAAAGTTGGGAAAATAAATTTCTGTTGTTTGTGTCACCCAGCTTATGATATTTTGTTAGGCAGCTTGAACTAAGACAATAGGAGACCTGAAGAGCAAGCATCAGAACCCAAGGGGAAGGAACATGAGGAAGAAGCTGCAGGCAGCAATGATGAATACCCCAGAGAAGTCAAAAACGAAGAAATGGGAAAAGCTTGAATCTTTTTAAGAATTAGTTTGTGACTATTAAGAAAATACAGTTGGTGGTACAGTGATGAGAAATCAGGAAGATGGCTGGTGAAGCAGATTTCTCTTTAAACAAGGGTGAGGGTACAGAGTAGCAGTTTCACACAGCAGCGATTCCTGCTTAAGAAGGCTACTCTGGGTCACCCAGTTATGCCTGTTGTCTCAGGTGAGTGACTAGAGCATGCCCTTTCACTTGTCAAATATACTCATTTAGAATAGTCTTGGTAACTCCCAGCAAGGCACAGGAGGAACATGTTTTCTCTAAGACGGCAGAGAGGGGAAGAAATTGTATATGAAGACACAAGGAAGCGTTGCTATGATGACCACAGGTGTTTAGGGACTAAACAAATAGTATTGACTATTCCGATAAAGTATAGCATAGGATAGCGGAGTGGGTTGCAGGGTTTGTGAAAGTAATCTCTTCAAGTGTGCTCATAGTTGTTGAGAACACTCACTATGCCCCTGCTGAGCCCTCAAGCAGTACTGGAATGGTCAATCTGATTCATCAGTCAGTCTACCATTTTAACAGATAAAACATCAAATTGAGAAATAACACATGTTAAGATTTTTATATACTTTTATGGAGTGGAACTTTTTGTTATTTTTTAAATCCTTTAGACTTTCCTTCTTTGCATTTTTTTATGTCTAAAATGATTGTTGCTTTGATAATTGATAAAAATAAATTATTTAGAAAGCAACCTTTTTGTTGTTTTGAGTCATGAAGATCCCTTAGATTTGTTACCTTGAACAGAGACGATAATGGTGAACCTTCATAGAAAGAGCTGTAATCCTTGCACACTGCTAATTTGTGCAGGCAACAGACTGATTTTTTAACTTATTTTTATTGTTTACACTATTACAGATGTCCCCATGCTCCCCCACTTTGCCCACCTCCCCCCAGCCCCTTCCCTCTGACCACCAGTATGCTATTACCTGTGTCTATGGGTGATGCACATGTGTTCTTTGGCCAGTCCCTTCACCTTCTTTCATCCAGTCCCCTTTCCCCCCTCCCCTCTGACAGCTGTCAGTCTGTTCCACGTATCCATGCCTCCGTTTCTATTTAGTTCATCAGTTTATTTTGTTTATTAGATTCCACGTAGAAGTGGGATCATACAGTATTGGTCTTTCATTGACTGGCTTATTACACTTAGCATAATAATCTCCAAGTCCATCCACATTGTCACAAAAGGTAAGAGTCCCTTCTTTTATACTGCTGCCTGGTATTCCACTACATAAAGATATCACAACTTTTTTATTCACTCATCTCCTGATGGGCACTTGAGCTGTTCCCAGATCTTGGGCAACACATTTAAATATCATGATGTAGCAAGTGTTTATTGGTTTTCAATTTTTAGAAGTTGCCTATGAGTAAAACATATAAAACTGAAACATGGGTACCAAACAGAATGCAAATGTGATCAGCCTCAACACTTTTAAAGCAAAGGTTGAACTGACAGGAGACAGAAGCTGGCAATGAGAGTGGAGGAGAAAATGGGCAGAGCACTAATATTTTAATCTAACAAGCAAGCAGGCAGAGAATACTGAGTAGATTAGGTGTATAAAGAAACTAGTTTTAGGTGCGTAACATCATACAAAGATAACTAATAGGTTAAGTCAAACATGAGGCACAAATACTTGGAGAGAATAGTATGTATTAACTACACTCTCTCTTAGCAGAGAATTAATAGATTATAGCTGAATTTGATGAACCAAGAGAAAGCATTATAATCACACAATGGGAGACAAAGATCAGAAGAACTAAAAACAGCAAAAAATGCTGCTGTCTCCAGGAAATGAACATAAAGTAGAAAAGGATGGGTGAGAAACTGCTATCTTTCATTACGAGTCCTTCTATTCTACTGAATTTTTTACCCTATGCACATGTTACTTTGCTGAAATATTAAACAGAGAAAAAAATAATGGTAATGTTAGATGACAGAATTCTCTTCCTTTCCAAGCAGTTGAAAGAGCATCATACTGGTGCAATCTGTGACTTCAGACTTCCATCCTGAATTTATTTGTAGGAAATGCTGGGTTCAGTAACCTGGAGAAGCAAATGATTCTAAGAGATTAAAGGGAGACTCATACCTTTCGATGACAAGTCCAGTCTTGAGATATTTTACTTTCTACCCTAAGGTGAGAAAAAGCTCCAGCAGCTGCTTTTGCTCCTGGGGACAGAACGGCTCTTGGAGTCTCCGGGCAAGTGAGAACGGAGAGCTCCCACAAAATTAGCAGCGGGCACGGGCCTGCAGCCTGCAGTTTTCTTACAGTCTACTGATCACTACTTATTTGTTTTTTGTTAGATTCCCTGGGCATTAGATCAGTAGAGAAGGGCTTAGCTTGATGCAGTGAAATCAGATTAGAAACAGTTCACTTCATCTGACTTCGTTTTCATTAAAATTCCTTAAATAGCAAATCAGTAAATATTATTGATGACATACTTATGGATCCCATCTGACCCACACTGCTTACCTAGATAAATCTAGGTAACATCCTTCCAGGACTCAATAGAAATTGGACATTCAATGTTTCAGCCAGCCTCAAATTACCACTCATGGGCTTGTGGATTTGTATAAATCATAAAGCCACCCCCTGCTCCTCTGACTGGCTTTAACTCTGACATAAGAAACTTCATTTAAAGAATGATTGTATCATCAGTGCTCCCCCTTGAATCCCATTAGTGAGTCTTTGAATGTGCTGGCCTCCTACGTGGGTTTTGGTAATTGTGTATCTCTGTAAGACTTTCAGGGCTTGGTAGGGCATCATTAAGCTAAGTACATTAACATGTTGATCCAAGAGCAACCAGAACTAGTGGGATTTGAATTGTGACTTGAATTGGAATGCCAGTAACCTTAAGCAGCTGCTGCATGACCCAAAATCTGAAACCAGGAGGTGAAATGTTTACCAGTGAAGGTGAGATGGAATATATGTAAGGAAATATTCTCACTGCCCAGATCTTCCCAGTTCCCCTACACATGCACAGCATGGAAAGGTGAGCGGCAGTTGATGCCTATGCCTCCCTACTTGAAGTCATTCAGTCATTTGACAAATGGTCACTGGGCACAGGTTATGTGCCCTGTACTGGCATAAGCACTTTGGGTACACACATAACCCAAACATGCAAAAATGCCTGTTTACTTTCTAATGTGGAGAGTGAAACCAGAAGGTTTCATATCTTTTTTTTCCAGATGGACATAAAACTCCTACTATAGACAGCTAGCACTATGGGAGAAGCATGGAGCATCCTCAGTTTAAAAAGTCGATATAAACTTCTTCTTTCAGCTAGTTAAAAATCTTCTTTTATGAGCCAGCACTGTCTGGTACTTAAAGTTTTCACAGTACTTCATACACCTCAGCACGACTGATCTTCTTGCCCTCCGCATTCTTGTTATCCCCATCACACAGCTGAGAAAAGAGATCTACCTACATCACACAGCCTATCAGAGATGTGTGCTTCTTCCATTACGCCACACTGTTTTCCAAACGAGTGGAAAATACATGGAACTTCAGTCTAGAGAAATCAGGCTGAGCATCTAAAGAATAAAAGTCCAGGCAGTTTATTATAACGGTCACAATTTTGTATATTTTCACTTAAATTCATGCATGGAGATGACCTGAACAGCCATGACTAGAAAAAACTGCCGCTCTACCACTACCTCCACACTTCCTGACACAGCCACCCTAAGCCCAGTCAGTAATTCGATGTGTACCCTCCCCAGCATCTATCCCAGAAGCTTGGCATCTGCTTCTAGCTTCTGCTTAACAATCTCCTGTGCCACTAATTCTGCAGCAACTGGTTCCCATTTAGACACATTGATAATCTGTCAGAATTAAAGTTAAGGAGCAACTGGCTATTTCCAGCCACAGGAGGGATATAGAATATTGAATGAAGCGATATCTGAGAAATGCCATCTCAGAAAACTCAGTTCAACCACACTCAGCCCACAGGGGGAAAAATGTAGAAAAGAAAATCCATCTCAATTCAAGTGACATTGCTTCCAGATCAGCAGAATCGCTAATTGTTTTATGATCGTGACTTTTTAAGCTTCCATAAGGCAAAGTAATAACAAATCTTCGAAGCCTGTCAGGTGCTTTGGGCATAGCTCCTGATATAATGACGAGCAGATTATCACCTTAAGTCCAACTTAGTGCAAAGAGCATATGACCCCCACGTCAGGAGACCTAAGCTCTGATCTCATTTCTGTCTCTTAAATGCAGGCCCCTTAATGGTACTGTTAGGCTAGATGCATTAGATGCATAATCTCATTTATTCCTAAGAATAACTCTTTGCTGTTAATAACCCTACTTTTCAGTTGGGAAAACTGAAGCTTAGGGAGTTCTAATAACTTTTTCAACATCACACAACTAATAAAAGCAGAGTCAAACTAAAGCCCACGTTACCTGACTCCAAAGCCCACGCCCACTTCATTAGGCATTATCTGTTTCGCGGCAAAATCACCATAACAATACCCACCCAGTCTTCCTCACGGAGTCGTTGTGAAGCGAAATGAGCTAACGTTCATTTCAAAAGCTCTTTGAACAAGTCCACAAGTGTTTATTAAAATCTTATTTTTGTTGAGTACTGAGCCAAGTATTAATATAATAGTGGAATTAGAAAGTAGGTCATTACTATCATCGTTCATTTGTATATAATGAGAGTGTGAGGAATAAGTAACTTTATTAAGTTTTAAGTATCAGGGTGCTTCCAGAAGCATTATAAGTAGAAGAACCATTAAGCACTCAACTGTATCCATGAAGTTATTACCATCATAGGCATCAGTACTGATGCAAAGAGCTGTGACTTAACTTCTGGGCTAACTGTCAAAATAAGACCCATGTTCTCAGTCTAGTTTCTGTACTGATAGCCATTTTTAAGCCACTTGCCCTCTCTATTTCTTCACCTTTGCCTTTGTATAACGGGGAAACAGGAACCCATCATTGTGTGCGTTGTTGAGATACCACAGCTCTCACACACTGCACGTAAGATGTGCTGAGCCATTAACTGCATTGTAAAAGTCCCAGGTGGTATTAATATTTAACTTCCACACACAGTGTGCTATAAGATGAACTGCACAGAAAATAAAAATGCTAAAGGCCTTTCCTGCGAGATCATTATAGTCTAAGAAGAAAAGGCCAGTTGTTCCCTTTGTATAGCTTGTCATAGCATGTGATAAGGTTTCTTTCGTTCTGTGACTTTTCTCTAGAGTTATTAAAAGTTAAGGATATGACCGACTACATTAGTTTCCAGTTTCCACAGTTTAACTGGACATCTTAAACGGTGACAATTCAGAAAAACTTTGAAGAAATTATTTACCCATTGACAAGCCCATGCTGATAGGGTGATTTGTGTGGATAAAGAGATAATATAAATATGTGAAAGTCATTGAATACCAAATGAAAGTACTACAATGACTATTTTATACAGGCCAATAAAATGAATATAATTTGTTCATGTAGGAATTTTTTGAATTATCTACTGCCCAGAATGGGCAAAATGTACTCATTTTCTCAATGTGACCTTACATTTTCCTTTTTTATTGTTGTTGTTTTTCTTGCTTATAAACAAGACTAGTGACATTTAGTCCTGGAGAACATGAATAAATTACAGGGCTGCCATTTTGTCTGGAAACGTACTTTTTTCAGAGGTTTTGACCACACTGCCCAGAAATTCCCCCCTTAACACACAGGACACATTATGAACCTCTGCATCCTCGGGGCTGCTTTCTTAAGTCACCGATACCTTCCTTTCACCAACATAGGACATGAGGTTCAAGGATATTAGTTGCCAGAGATATCCAACCCCAGATTTGTAGGCCCTGAGCGTCTACTTCTGGTGTCAACCCAAAACATACACATGGACTGTCTCAGTCTGTGCCCTCCAGTCCTCTGTCGTCGCTGCTGGGTGGCGGTGGGTGACAGGAGAACATCTCACCTCTCCGTTCTACAGGCGATCAGTGATAACATTAACTGAGGAGCAGAGAGTTGACCCCAAACCTCTCCGCACATATCATTTATTTCTCATGTTTACATTTTGTTATGGGCCAAAGAGGAACCCAGGCAAAGCTAAGAAAATAAGTTCTAATTCAAAAGATCTAGTTTATTCCTTCTAGCTGGGCTTTAGCGGAACAAGTGTTCTAAATCTTAGTAAGTCACCACGGACACTCAGAGATCACCTGACCTTGCTTATAGTTTACAGAGCAGAACGCTGCTCCGCAACAGAGATGAAGTGCTTGCCCCCAAGGTTGCAAGGTCGTGAGGGCTGCTTATCCTGACGGCACCAGAGGAGTTCTCTCAGTGCCAGTCTCCTTCTCCGTGGCGGCTTCCCCACCGTTAGGGAGTCGTCAGTGCACTTAGCACTAACCACCAGGCACATCACAAACAACGGTGCCATCGTGCACTCCAAACCCCGGGCTTCATCTACAGCACCGTGCAGGAAGGATCACCGCACAGAACGCTACCACTCGTGATTTTCTACCTGCACAAACAACTCCAAAATGGTGTTCTAGAAAAGGCTTTTCATTCTCCATGCCGTGTGCTTCAGCAGCAGCTCCACGAGACTCACTTCACATAAAGGCTATGGGAATGGACTAAGTTTTGACTCAGTACAAGCCTAAACATGAAAATCAGCACATCGTTTCACGTTTTAGAACTGAGATTGTAAGACGCAATTAATTTTTAAAGGAGAAAGAATAAATACAATTTTTAAAAGAAGTGACATGTAAAATTACATGCAGTAAGGTACATTTCCCATCACTGAGCTCAAAATAGTAT
>VMDR010031620.1:0-11979 GCA_007922815.1 Macrotus californicus | reverse complement strand
CTGAGTTCTGGAGATGATTTATGGAATTACCCATTCAAGTTAAGCATTCAGTTTCAGTCATAACCAGCTTATATGACTGTTTTTCTTAATGGATATTGCTGGCTTGGGTTTATCAAATTTTATTGACCATCAGTGTGTCAGGTGATGTCTTAGACAATTAAGACAAGTAAATGACTCTGTTTTCAAGTAATATATAGTCTAAAGAGGGAAATAGAAATAAATATAGACTGTTCAGATTACTTTTATAAGTGTGGGTAGGGATATTGACCTGGGAAACACTTGGAAGTACAGAGATATGTGAGAGAGCAAAGACTCATGGACAGAAACCTAGCTAGTAAGTGTGTGGGAACACAAAGGCCAGGCCATGGAGGATTCATCACAGTGTGTTAGGATCTTGGGGTGTATTAGATATGGCGACATGAATCAGCCCTGTGTATTCCATCATCTCTTTGTGTTTTATTAAGTTAGAACAAAATAATGACACCAAAAACCCCATGAAAGCGAGAAGGCAAATTTGTGGAAAGCAGAGTCACAAATGAAAACTTAGTAGAGAGTTTCACGGAGGAAGGATTTTTAGTAGAAAGAATAAATTTGGTGATGAAGGACACAGTTTTGGGATCTGTTTAGGATATGTCTACATCAAGACGTGGCTAGTATGTGATGCATACTGAGACTTCAGTGGTAATGTTAGGGAACTAGTAGGAAAGAAGCCAAGGACCAGGGCTCGAGCAGTGCCCAAGACTTAAGGAGTGGAGGCAGTGCTATGACTCTTCTGAGGGAATCTGGGATTCAAGGCAGTAAGGAGGAGAGCTTAGCTGCTAGTGTCTTGAAAGGGATCTAGTGTCTAAAGAGATTATAGAGAAAAGGTGAAACAGAATGAGAAAATAATTTGGAGGACCCGGCAGAGAAAGAGTTGTAAGGCATAATTGTTCTGTCAGTACCCAGGAAAGGAAGTAAAGGAGCAAGACCTAGGCTGGAGAGGCCTGTCTTGAGCATAAGATGGAGGGAAGAGTATAATGATGTGACTAGGTCCGGTGGGATCGATGTGGCCTGTTCACTATGTGTGCGTGCGTGTGTGTGTGTGTGTGTGTGTGTGTGTGTGTGTGTGTCTAGAGAGTATCCAGGTGTGTAATATGAAAAAAAGACATTTATTGAAGAAGATACAAGAAACATTGTACATAGGACAATGACACCTCAGTCCCCTTCAAAGTGGGCACCTTGGGGCCTCACGCAATTTTCCCAGCATCTCTTCTGCTGTTCAAAACACTCTGCAAAATCCTTTGTTGGAATCACCATGAGCTGCCCTGTCTTCGTATCTTCCTGAATGTTATTGATGTTCTTAAATCTCTTCCCTTTCAAAGGTGATTTAGTTTTGGGAAAAGCCGAAGAAGTCACAGGGCGCCAAATCTGGGCTGTAGGGGCCTGAGTCACCTGGGTGATTTGATGTTTCCCCAAAAAACTCTGCCCAAGATGAGATACATGAGCAGGCACATTGTTGTGATGAAGCTTCCAATCACCAGTTGCCCGTAGCTGTGACCATCTTCGTCATATTGCCTCTCTTAACCTTTGGAGAACATTGAAGTAGTACTCCTTATTAATTGTTTGACCTAGAGGGGTATGCTTAGGATGGACAACACCTTCCCAATCAAAAAACACAGTTAACAAGGTCTTGATCTTGTTGAGACTGTCCCATGCCTTCATCGGCGTGGAGAACCAGGCAGCTTCCATTGGGACAACAGGGCCTTTGTTTCCAGATCATACAGGTAGCCCTAGACCCACGATTCATTTCCAGTTATGACCTTCTTGAGGAAATCTGGTCCATTGGTAGCAGCTTGAATCAAGTCATTAGCAACTGCAGCACGATGTTCCTTCTGCTTTTACAATATTCCGTAGCAGAAGCCACGGAACAAATTTTGCCTGACACATTTCATGCCAAGATCCTGTGTCAGATTTTGGACATAGTAGTTTTGGGAATCCTCAGATCATCTTCTAGTTCTCACACTGTCAGTCACCGATCTTTGTTGATTGCAGCCCATACATGTTCAACATTCTCAGGAGTTCTGCTTGTTGCCGGCCTTCCATAATGTGGATCACTTTCAACAGATTCCCGACCATCTTTGAAGCATTTGTGCCACACTTTTATTTGTGCTGTAATCATTGAATCATCCCCGAAAGCCTTCTGAATCATCTGAATAGTTTCTGTGGGGGAATGTTCAAGCTTAACACAAAATTTGATGCAGATTTCTTGCTCTACTCGCTGAGTCATTTTGAATATGACAGCCACACAGTGCACGTGCTCATTCAACAGCGTTTACTGCCCCCACTGACCAGTCATCGAAGTCGTCATTGTTCACGCATGTGCATTCTCATCTGTTGTCCTTGGCTGCCAGGTTACTTAGATATAGTACAAACAGTTCTTGTTATATTAACAATGGCTGGACTTTTTCTGGACATACTTTGTATTTTTACATAAAATAAGACAGAAAGACTTACACCCAGAGTGAAGATGTTATGGACTCAAAAGATAATGGTGGTAGTTTGCAGTAGTCTCCGGAAACAACAGGAAAAGAAGCCAATGAAAGTGATTTGAATGTTCTTGTTGAACTCAAATTCATGCAATTACAGCAAATGATGTCCTGATCCTATTTTAAGGCCCTACTGCATGCCAAGCATTGTTTCAGGTGTTAGAGACCCAGCAACTAAAGCCCTATGTATGTTGGAAGGAAGGCTGGCAAGGAGCCAAGCAGTAAGTAAGGTAGGAGTATGGTTGGTTACTGTGTGGATATCTTTTATTTCTTCTTCTATGTTAATTGCTATGGCTAGGACTTCCAGAACTCTTGAATAAGGGTGGTGAAAATGGCATCCCTATCTTATTCCTGATCCTAATGGAAGCACACTTAGTTTTTGCCCAGTTCATGGTATGTTGGCTGTTCGTCACATATGGCCTTTATTATGTTGAGGTATGTTCCCTCTGTTCCCACTATGCTGAGAGTTTTTGTCCTAATGGGTGATGGGTTTTGTCAGATGCTTTTTCTGCATCTATTGATGATCATTTGATGTCTTTCATTTTATATGTTATATCACATTTATTAATTTGCAGATACTGTACCAATCTTGTATCCCCTGAGTAAAGCCTGCTTGATCATTGTGATTGATTCTTCTCATGTGTGGCCAGATCCAGTTTGTTAATACTTTGTTTAGGGTTTTATCATTTGTGTTCATGAGAACTTAGCCTATAATTTTCTTTCTGTGTACTGTTCTTATCTGGTTTTGTAATTAGGTTAATCCTGGCCTCAAAATGATCTTGGACTCTTACCTCCTCTTAAATTTTATGGAATAATTTGAGAAGGAGAGATGTTAGTTCTTCGAATGTTTGGTAAAATTTCCCTGTGAAGCCATTTGGTCCAGGATTCTTGTTTGTTAGGAGTTTTTGATTACTGCTTCAATTTTATTAGTTGTAAGTGGTTTATTCAGATTTTCTGATTTTTTTTTATGATTCCATTTTCGAAAACTGTATGTTTCTAGGAATTTGTTCATTTTGTTCAGATTGTCCAATTTGTTGGTGTATAGTTGTTTGCAATATTTTATTACAATCCTTTATGTTTCTGTGGAGTCAGTTGTTACTTCTCTTTCATTTCTGATTTAATTTATGTGAATCCTCTCTTTTTTTCTAGATGAGTCTGTTTAAAGGTTTGTTAGTCTTGTGTATCATTTCAAAGAACCAGCTTGTGGTTTCATTGATTTTATTTTTTTGTGTTTTAGACTATTTCATTTATTTCTGATCTTTATTATTACATTTTTTCTACTCACTTTTTGCTTTGTTGTTCTTTTTGCAGTTCCTTTAAGTGTAAAGTGTGATTATTTATTTGAGGTATTTTTCATTTCTTGAGATAGGCCTGTAGTGCTATGAATTTCTCTCTTGGGGCTGCTTTTGCTGTGTCCTGTAGATTTTAGGTGGTTTCATTCTCACTCTCATTTGTTTCAAGGTATATTTGATTTATTTCTTGATCTCATTGTTAACCCGTTTATTGTTTACTAACATGTTATTTATTTTCTACATCTTTGTGTATTTCTCAGTTTTTTCTTGTGATTGATTTTTATTTTCATACCATATGGTCAGAGAAGATGCTTGATATTATTTCAGTCTTCTTAAATACAGGATGCAGCAGAAGGAATGCCTACTTGGATGTGGTTGGTATAATATGGGTGTAATAATTTAAAGTTTTAATTTGAACATTTCATCTAAAATGTAACATGGTGTGTGTGCATGAGTATGATATTGTTAGGTTACAGAATTACATGCTTATGATTTTGTAATAGAAAAGGGGCGTTCTTGTACCAGACCCTGTATATTGAGATTATTTGTGCCTTAACATTGGTCTCTCCTAGACAATGTTTCATGTGCACTTGAAAACAATGAATATTATTTTGCCGTGAGGAAGAATTGATCTGAATATAGCAATTAAATCCATCTGATCTAGTCTGTAATTTAAGGCCACTGTTTCCTTGTTGATTTTGTGTTTTTAGATCTATCTATTGATGTCAATGGGAAGTTAAAATCTTCTGCTGTGACTGTATTATTGTTGATCTCAACTTATATGTCCATCAAGATTTGCTTTATATATTTAGGTGCTCCTATATTGAGGACATAAATGCTTACAAGTGTTATATCCTATTGGATTGCTCCCTTTATCATCTTACAGTGTCTTCTGTCTTTTACCATAGCTTTCATTTTGAAGTCTGTTTTGTCAGACGCAGGTATTGCTACCCCAACTCTTTATTCATCTCCATTTGTGCCAGTATCTTTTTCAATCTTTTTTCATTTTGTCTACATGTTTCTTTCATTCTGAGGTGGGTGTTTTGTAGACAGCCTGTGTACAGGTCTTATTTTCTTACCCATTCTGCTATAGCATGTCTTTGATTGGAGTATTAGAGCCATTTACATTTAAAGTGGTTAATGACAGTTGTGTATTTCCGTTTTATTCTTTTAAATATGTTTCTGTTTTTTTTCCTTTTTCTTAAAGAAGAGCCTGTAACACTTTTTGTTGTACTGCTTTGGTGGTCAAACTACATTAGCCTTTTCTTGTCCATGAAAAACTTAATTTCCCTTTCAATTAAAAAAAATATAGGGGTCAAGACGGTGGCATAGGCAGACATGGCTTGCCCCTTCGCATAACCACATCAAAATTACAACTAAAATATAAAACAGCCATCACTCAGAACCATCACAGATTGAGTTGAATGAAAGTCAGACAACCACAGAATTAAAGAAGCCACATCCATTGAGATGTGGAACGGGCTAGTCTGTCACTCACATGTGGTACATAAAAATTGGGGAGGGATGTGTCAGAAGCGAGCAGGCCAAGCCTAACATCAGGCTCCTAGCCCAGGGTTCCAGTGCCAGGAAGATAAGTCCCCACAATTTCTGGCTGCAAAAACCAGTGGGGATTGAGTTGGTGGAAGAAACTTCTAGAACCCCAACCAGTTCCTCTTAAAGAACCTATACACATCTCACCTACTCAGACTCACTCACTCTGAGCTCCAGCACTGCGGTGGCCGCTTGAAGAGGACCAGTGGCATACAGGGAGAAGCTGAAGTGTTCAGCATCAAGATGAACAGAGGCCATTGTCCTTTTCCTGAGTCCTCCCCCTGCAGAGTCATGGAGCCAGCAACGTGGTGCCATATCTGAGACATCATCAACCTGACTAACATTGTTTGACCTTGGAGATTCCCAGAGAATCCTCCCCACCCAATTACAGGCCTACCCCATCTTCTGTTCCATATGAATGGCTTGTCTTGGCTTCTGCTTCACAACTTCCTAAATTGAATGAAACAAGCAGCAGCTGGCCTCACTGAGCCCCAGGCTGGTCACTAGCAGCAGCAACATTAGTTTAAGTTTGCCTTCACCTGGGAATCTCCAAGCCCAGCACAAGTAGCAGCCTTCTCAGATTGCTTTATAGCTCAGAAAGGGCAGCCCAAGGTAAAACACAAGTTGGGACTGATCTTGACCTGCACCCCCAGGAAACCCCAGGGCTTGCACACCCTGTGGACAGCTATAGACAATGTCGAAGCATCCCCACATTGTCCCTACACAGCTGATACTCCACAGAGGGCAGAGGTTGGTGGTAAGCAGTCACAGCTAAACCTTGCAGCTGAGTGACCTGAGTAAATCCCTCCCATTGATTTGCCAACAGCAACCAAGGGCCAACTACAAGAGGAGGGTGTACACAGCCCACACAAAGGGTGTACCTCTAATTCCCAGCTTGGATGATAGGGGAGGCTGTGCCACTGTACCATACAGGACACCTACTATATTAAGCCACTCTACCAAGGCACAGAGTCAAAGCAGCTCTACCTGATACATAGAAACAAACACAGGGAGGCTGCCAAAATGAGGAGACAAAGAAAATGGCCCAAATGAGAGAACAGATCAAAACTCCACAAAAAGAGCTAAACATAATGGAAAAAAGCAATCTATCAGATGCAGAGTTCAAAACCCTGGTTATAAAGATGCTCATAAAAAAAGATCCAGTCAGAAACAAAGAATTCATAAATTGAAATAAAGAACAATGTACAGGGAAACAACAGTAGATTGGATGAAGCTGAGAATTAAATCAATGATTTGGAACATAAGCAAAAAGCAACCAGTCAGAACAAGAAGAAGAAAAAGAGAATCCACAGAATTTAAGGCAGTATAAGCAGCCTCCTTGACAAATTTAAAAGGTCCAAAGTTTTCATCTTAGAGGTGCCAGAGGAGAGGAGAAAGAGCTATAAATTGGAAATCTATTTGAAAAAGTAATGAAAGAAAACTTCCCTAATTTGGAAAGGAAGTAGACATGCAAGTCCAGGAAGCACAGAGAGTCCCAAACAAGATGGACCCAAGGAGGACCACACCAAGACACATCATAATTAAAATACCAAGGGTTAAAGATAAAGAGAGAATCTTGTAAACAGCAAGAGAAAAAAGCAGAGAGTTGTCTACAAAGGAGTTCCTGTAAGAGTGTCAGCTGATTTCTCAAAAGAAACTTTGCAGGTTAAAAAGGGCTAGCAAGAAGTATTCAAAGTGATGAATAGCAAGGATCAACAGCCAAGATTACTGTATCCAGGAAAGCTATCATTTAGAATGAAAAGGCAGATAAAGTCCTTCCTAGACAAGGTAAAGCTAAAGGAATTCATCATCACAGAGCCATTATTACTTGAAATGTTAAAGGGCCTCATTTAAGAAAAGAAGATCAAATCAATGAACATTAAAGTGACAACAAACTGACAGCTATCAACAACTGAATCTAAAAAATGAAAAGATAAACGAAAACAAAATAAGCAAACAACCAGAACAGGAACAGAATCATAGGTATGGGGATCATTTGGAGTGTTAACAGCTGGGATTGGGAAGAGGGAGAAAGGGAGAAATGGTGCAGGGATCAAGAAGCATAATTGGTAGGAACAAAATAGTCAGGGGGGTATTAAGAATAGTATAGCAAAGGGAGAAGGCAAATAACTTAAACGCATGACCCGTGGACATGAACTAAGTCGGGGAGGGTATTGGCGGAAGGAAGGGATGGTACTACAGGATGGAGGGGGGCAAAGGGAAAAAATAGGGACAACTGCAACAGCATCATCAATAAAAATACTTAAATATATTATATATTTATATATGCTATATGTAATATATAAGTTTATATATTATGTATTTATATATATATTTGTAAAGTCATATATATAGACATAGATATATAGAACACTATGTGAATTTGAGAGTCATTGCTCGGTAGTCTGCTAATCTTCTCTATCATTCCAAATTCAGGATATATACCATTGAAGTGAGTATTCTATTTCAATTTTAAATGATATCTTTGCTGGATAAATTAGTGTTGAATGTAGGTTTTTACTTTAAGAAAAATTTTTTTAATCCTCACCCAAGGATATTTTTTCATTGCTTTTAAAGAAAGGCAGGAGAGAGAGAAGAATGGTGAGAGAGGGACAGAGAGACATTGGTGCATGAAAGCAACATTGATTGGTTGTCTTCTTGCACACACCCTGACCCACACCCTCCACCTGGGTATGTGACCTTTTCTGTGGCATCAAATCTGTGACATTTTAGTTTGTGGGATGTGGGATAATGCTCCAACCAACTGAGCCACGCCCTGCTGGGCAGTTTTTACTTTGTATCATTTTGGATATTTCATGTCAATCCATTCTGACCTGAAATGTTTTTGTTGAGAAATCAGCTGACAGTCTTATGAGAGCGTCCTTGTAGGTTAGTTGTTATTCTCTCCCTGCTTTTAAGTTTCTCTCTTTACCTTTAACTTTTGACATTTAAATTATGCTGTGTCTTGGTGTGGGCCTCTTTGGTTTCATTCTGTTTGGGACTCTCTGCACTTTCCAGACGTGTGTCTTTTTTCCTTGACCAGGTTGGGGAAGTTTTCAATCATTATTTCTTCAAATAGGTTCTTGATCCCTTGCTTTCTCTCTTCTTTTTCTGGTACCCCTATGGTGTGGATGTTGTTACAATTCATTTTGTCCTAATGGTCCCTTAAACTATCCTGATTTTGTAAAGTTTTTTTTTTCCTTTTTCTCTGATTGTGTGTTTTCTGCTGCCTGTCTTCCAAGTTGCCGATTTGATCCTCTCATTCATCCAATCTGCTGTTCATTTCTTCTAGTGTATTTTTTCATTTCAGATATTGTATTCTTATTTCTTACTGTTATTTAATGGTTTTTATATCTTTCTTCATGATGTTGTAGTTCTCACTAAATTCATTGAGCAATCTTATAACCATTTTTTTCAACCCTATTTCTGATCATTTGCTTGCCTCCATTTCTGTTAGCTCTTTTACTGGAGATTTTTTTCCTTTCATTTGGCGAATGTTTCTTTATCTCCCCATTGTGGCTACCTCTTTGTGTTTGTCTGTAAGTATTAGGTAGATCTATGGTGACTCCTTGTCTTGGCAGGGTGGCCTTATGTAGTAGTTGTCCTGTGGGACTCAGTGGCATAGTCTCCCTGATCTCTTTAACCTGTTACTCCAGGAATGACCCTTGTGTGGATTATGTGGGCCCTTCTTTTATAATTAAGTCTTGATTGCTTTTGGCTTGTTCATGCATGGGGTTGACCCTGAGCCTGGATGACTGTGAGGATCGACTCCAACCACAGTGTACAAGCTGCTGTGTACGTGCTGATTACAGGATACGGAGTTCACCTCAGCAGGGTCTGGTGTCTACTGAGATCTCCTTTTGGATGTGCCGATTGTTAAAGTAATGGGATTCTGCTCTGATGTTGTCTGAAGCTGGCCACTAGATGTATTGGTTCTGGGGCCTCTTGATAGGAACCGTGGTACAGGCCAGTGTCAGACACTGCTTGTGACTGGCCCTGGAATTGTGTTTGGAGCTTAAAGGAATTCACATTTTATTCATGCCTCTGCTTGGGCTGTGTGTGCTTGGGAAGACCCAAAGTACATACCAAGGACAGCTTCTACTACCAGCAGTCCTGAGGGCAGATGAGCAGCAGTCCCAAGGAACTTGAGATCTGTCACAACCTAGCTTTGCCTGCCAGCTGGCTGATTGGCTCAGTCACTGAAAGAGCTACTGGCGGTAGTTAAGTGTGTGAGGGAGGTTCTCAGTGAGTGGTGTTTGCCAGAATGATCGTGATTCAAATTCTGTACCCATGACTGGTCTGATGCCACTCAGCAATTGTTCCATGGTATACCGATCTAGCTACTACCCTCCATGTGCCTGCAGACTTTTTGGCTGGAGCAGGGTCACAGGGAGTTGTCAAGGTGAGGCCAGCAGAGTCAGGTCTAAACAAACCAAGATTTGGCTGTGAAAGGAGGCATCTGCACTGGTTGGCATTCAAGGAAAAAATTGTCGTTGTCCTAGAGGCATACAACTCAGCCTAAGATTCTGCCAGGATCTTGAGCTCAACAGGTCGGTGACTCTGGGAGTCAAGAGGGTGAGTCTAGTAGATACCTGTAAAGGGGAGGTGCCAGTCAGGCTTGGGGGAAGGTAGGAAGATTGGCTTCCCTGCCCCAGACCCACTCAACTCAGTCTGTCCTGGCTTCTGCCCAGACCTCATCAGGGCAACACCATTAGGAGTTGAGAAAGTGGGGACAACTGAAACCCAGAGGGTCGGGCTACAGGATCTTCCTTGCGAGGGAGACTCTAGTCAGGTTCATGGGTAAGTGGCTGGAATGACCCCTACCCCAAAGCCACACAACATAGTCACTGACACTCTACCTTCTCAGATTGCCCAGACCTTTACTTCTTGACCCAGGGATCCGACTCCTCAGCAGGGCCTGAGTTCCACAGGGTGGGTGATACGAATTCCATAGAGTGGGGTTATTGTTTTCTGCTAAGGGGAGTGCTCCACTCAAGAAAAATGGCATCTGTGGTGCAGGGTTGTGACTCAGCAAAGGCATCCCAGCAGCTGACTCCTCAGCTCTCTCCCTAGAGCCTCTAACCCTAGTCTCTTCTCACACAACTCGAGTCTGCTCCACCCTCTCTTCACCAGAGCCCAGGTCGAGTAGTTGCAAATGAGATTTTGTGCATTGGCCCTTTAGGATAGTGCATTTCTATGTAGAAGGCCCCTGTCTGTTTCTAGCAGACCGAATTTCTGCTGGCTTTTATAGCCAGATGTTATGTGGGTTCCTCTTCCCAGCTCTGGTGCTATGGGCTGGGGAGCCTTTTGTTGGGTTGAGACCCCATGCTCCTCAGAAGGAGTTGTTGCAGCTGAAATATCTCTCAGCTACTGCCTGTGGGAGTGGGGCCAGTTCTTTTTGCCCTTTCCTACCAGTCTTAAAGTGGCTTCTTATGTAAATCATTGGTTGTTCTGTTCACCAAGTCTTCAGGTGGTTATTTAGGTTGATTGTTCTATATTTTAATTGCAAGTCCAGTTTGGTCCTGGGAGGAGATGAGTGTAACATCCACCTAATCTGCTACTATCTTGGATGTCCTCTGGTTTTTTTCTTAATGTGAATAGATTTTTACTAGAATGATGATTGTCTATTAGAGATCATGGTGTTTACATTCCTAAGTTCTGGGGCATCTATCTGATTGGAATTACCTGCAGGAATTCTCTGGGCAGATTGGTGCAGAGGTATTGTGTGTGGTACCAGTATAGTTCTTAATGACTAAATGCAAGTGTAAAATGTTGATTCTGTTTTGGGGCTCCAGATACTTCCACATGTAAGCATTGTTCTTCCTCTATTTTCACTCTTACTTTTTACCTATAGCCCCATAGTTCCTACAGTATATTTGTACGATACGGGACTTGACTTTAACCATGTCCTTTCAGACTGTATTTTGCCTTTTTTCTCCTCTCTAAAGTCATAGGTTTAAAGAAAACCACACCTTAAAAATAGTTAGATCATTGTGGAAAGAATAACTGTGTTTTGCCTTTTTCCTTATGATTATTATATTTTTTAAGTAGAGCTCTTTGAGGCATTAGGTATATCATCGAGGCTAAGCTTGTGAACTCTAGAGCCAGACTGCTTATGTGTACATCCAGCTGTGTTACACATCAGATGTCTCACCTTGTACAGGTGTTTAATGCCCCAGTGCCTCAGTTTATCATGTGTGAAATGAGGATGACAGTAGTACCTACTTTCATAGTGTTGTTTAGAGGGAGAGTATGCATGAGTTACTTAACACAAACAGAATGATATGAAGAAGAACTTACATATATATTAAGTAGAGATAGACATATGTAAAATAGAGGTTCTTTGACATGTCTATGATTATGAGAATTAAAAAAAATGTGCCATTATATATTGTACACACATACACTCAGAAACAGTGCTTAGAGGAAAACAAGTGCCTATAGGATAAAAATGTAGGGAGTAGTGATAATATGTATGTGTATTAAAATAAGATCTTTAGGTTATTGTGGAAAGAGTATGTGGTGCAGTTAAAAATCATTAACACTAATGGCTAACATTTTTTGAATGCCAGGTACTGTGGTAAGTCCTTTCTGGTTTTGATAACTGTTTC
>VMDR010031619.1:0-11978 GCA_007922815.1 Macrotus californicus | reverse complement strand
GAGGTTAGGTGATTGATTTCTGGTGATAGCACCATGAGATTAATCACACTGGAAATGGGGTGAAATCATGTTTTATTTTTGTTCAGGACATTCAGATATATATATTCAGATATACTTATATTTATGTTCGTGTTTATACACACACATATATATTTTCCCCAATATGTCTCTCTTAACCTTCCTCCTTGGTTTTATGACTATTCTTAGTATAAAGATTAGAATGGGGAAGGCAGAGAGCCTGTGAAAGTTCATTACCACTAGAAGATAATTACATCAAATGTTTACATACAGATTTAGAGAAACTTTTCACCTGCCACACCTCTATAACTTTTAAGGCAAGTGAGTCCATTAATTCTGCTTCTTTCTCTTAAATAAAAATGTAGGTAACCTGTCTACTCCTGTGAATAATTAAGACCAAATGTCATGGGGTGGGGCCAAGTGATGCTGGCTTCCATGGAGAGCCATGTGGCTGGGCTGGTGCAAGTGCAGAACATGGCATGGAGGACACCAGGTAGAGTCTGGGGTCCAGTGGAATGAGGAGGGCACCTGCATGGGGCTGCTGTGTTGGTTTCATGTCAGGAAAACTAAGCAAGGAAGTAATCATACTGATGATAATGGAAGCTAGGTTTCCCACTGTCAGAGACAGTAGTTAGAAATATGGTATGGAAAAAATGAAATCCATGAAATGATTGTAAATGTGATTCCCAAATCATAAATAAATAAATAAGAGAAAAAAATGTAAATTCTCTTTTGAAAGAGAAGCAACAACTCCTAATCAGATATTGGCAAATCAAATTCAACCAAGTAAATATATATGGTTGGCCAAAAAGGTTTTTTTTCCCATAAAATGGCTCTAGGAGTGCTTAGTAGTTTTTAACTGCATTTGAAACAATTTGTTAGATTGTATTGTCACAGCTGTCATATCAGCATGCATTTAAAAAAACTTATCAAAATTGGTGAATTTTTGTGCAGCCATTCTAATATTGAAGATGGAAGAAAATAAGCAACATTTTTGGCATATTATGTTTCATTATTTCAAGAAAGGTAAAAATGCAACTGAAATGCAAAAAAAAGAGATTCATGAAGTATATGGAGAAGGTGCTGTGACTGATCGAATGTGTCAAAAATGGTTTGTGAAGTTTCATGCTAGAGATTTTTCATTGGGTGATGCTCCATGGTTGGGTAGACCAGTTGACATTGACAATGATCAAAATTAGATATTAATTGAGAATAATCAATGCTATGCCATGTGGGAGATGGCCAACATACTCAAAATATCCAAATCACTGAAGTTATTGATGAAAATGAAAAATGTGTCTTTTATTTTACAGAAGAAAAACACACACAATCTTTTTGGCCAACTCAATATATCACCATTGACAAGAGTTTACACAAGGAATCAAAAAATGGCTAAAGTTTACATCTGTTAATACTCCTAGTAATCTTTGTGGCTTAAGTGCATATTACTATCCTGTCTCCCTTCCACACCATTATGCAAGTATAAGTGAAATTATGGAAAGTATATCTCTGTTTGAGGGACAAAGCAATGGGAAAAAGATCAAAGGAATAAATATTTTGAAATAAAAGTAGGGGTCACTGGACCAGTGAGGAGACGAGCAAACTACAGACAAATTCCTGTAGCAGAAAATGCCTAGGAGAAGACAGAGGTGAGACCCTGGTCTGAAAACAGAAAGAGAAGGCAGACTTACCATGTTGAACCACGGAGGCCCCATTTATTTACCTGTTCTGAGCTTTCTAATCTGAGCAGCCATAGATGTATTCCTGAGTAAGTAAGGCTTTATAGGGAGATTTAAGGATCCAAGAGGGGAAAAGAAACTTTCCAAATGATAGTATTTAGATTATGAGAATAGACAAATCATCATGCCTGTAGGGAATCTAATCTCTATGTTAGTGTTTCACTAGCAACTAGGAGCCAATATCTGGCAACCACCAGCTATTTGATAAAGCTTCTAACATGAAAGAGATGAACCACAATAAAGGGGGAAAGTCATAGGAAACATAGATAATGAAAGAAACAAAATAAATTTTAAAGCAAGAGAGAAGTGAAAAAAGGCTATAATAAATACTTTCACAAACAAAATGGTATTTCTTCATTAATAAACAAAAACTGGATGCCGTGAAAAAAGGAACAATCAGAAAACAGGAGGAGCTCTTGGGAAGTAAATATTTATAGTAGAAACATTGCTTCAGTCAGAGGGTATGAGACAAGGTATGGAATAACCAACCCTCCAAACAGAAAAAAAAATGGCAAAAAAGGATAGAAAACTGGATGAGTAAATGAAAAGTGAAGAGTGGTACAGGAGTCCAAACTATGATTACTAGAAATTTTAACAAGACAAAAGGCAAATATAACCTAAAAGAAAGTATCCCAGAAAAATTTCTTAGAAATAAAAAATACCCATAATTTTAAAAGATTCTCCTGTGAACCCAGCAAATTAAATAAGAAAAGACCTATGAAGTAAAAAATCTCATTTCTTCAGGGAGTAAGAGAAAGATCTAAAGAGCATATAAATCAAAATCTTATATAGAAATTAGCTCATAGTTAAAAGGTAGAAATAAAATACATAAATAAAACAGAAACTTAGATACATAAAACAGACTGACAGCTGCTGGAAGGAGGTGGGGGAATGGATGAAAGATGGTGAGGGACTAACCAAAGAACATTTATACACAACCCACAGACACAGACAACACTGTGGGGATTGACTTAGGGGAAGGGAAAGAGTGGGGCTGGGTGGAGGTGGGAAAAGGGAGAAAAAGCAGGAACAACTGAAACAGCATAAACAATAAAAATTAAAAATTTTTTAAAACATAAAAAGCCAGCTTCACATTTCCCTTCGTTAACATTGGAAGCTGAAGATAATTTAGCAGTTCCTCTAAAATTCAATCAAAACTGGTTTTCAACCTTGAGTTTTATACCCAACCAAATGACTAATTAAATTTGAAGACCAGATGCATTCTTTTGATACTAACAAAAAATAAATTGCAAAGACATAAGCCTTAGAAAGCCACAGAAATTTTAGATTCACAGAAAGAAGAAGTAAATGAGGGCCAAGACGACGGTGAAACCAGTGAGGGCCTTGGGTGCACAGTCTGCATGCTGACGCTGTCAGTCCTGAAGTTCAGGGCTGGCGCTTAATCAACCCTTGAATGAACCCCTCACCGCCCCACCCACAAGAGCATGCTAAAGAAGTCCCAGGGTCGGAGTACTGCCACAGACCAAGACAGGAGGAATCATCTCATTATTAGGGAATATGGAAATACATATCTTATCACTAAAAAAACCTTAAAAGTGATTGTTTTGTGTTAAAAAATAAAGACAGAATGGCAGGAGAGTAGCTGGAAGATATTGTATTTTTCTATAAGCATTTTTTTAAATTATGCAATTTTATGTGCATTCTATTATTTTAGTTAAGAAAGGAAAATAATTCAAATGTATTCAGAAAATAAGATTTCAGTGTAACTTGCCACATTAGTAAAGGACAAATAAATCATTATTTCATTTTAATAGACAGAGGGAAAAGATTTCATAAAAAATCAATAGCAATTTATTGTTAAACAAAACTTAACAAACCAGGGATGGAGGGACTCTTGCATGGTATGGTATGGTATCTACTAAAAACCTAAAGCAAACATTGTCCTTTGTGGTGGAATATAGTAGCATTCTAATTAAAATCACAAGTATCACCAGGTTGCCAATCTCACACTAGTATTGAAGGTAGCACCAGATGTTTTCATGGAAAACAATGAGGGAAAAAACATCTCCTCCATCTAAACTGGAGGAGACAGTATTGTCACTATGTGAAGGTTGTATGCTTGTTTACATAGGAAAACCCAGAGAATCAATGGACAAACTATTAGAATCAATGCAAAATTGCACAAGAATGATGGATATCAATTAGTATTTCTTTTATATTGGAAGTAATTTCAAATGCAATGTAAAAAGATATTTTTCATGATAGAAAAACACCAGTACAAATCAAAACTATATATTGGGATTAAAATAAACCTAACAAAAACATGCAAGTCTATTAATTATAGCAGAACAACTTGAAGAACAGGAAATGCAACTAAACGCAGAGCTGCCCTAGTCACAAATGAGAAGATGCAGTATGATAAACCTGTCACTTCCTCCCAAATTTGCTTGCAAATTTAAAAGAACTTTAATGCAAAACCCTTTGGTAATATTTTTGTGAAGTGTTACAATTAATTCAGAAATGTATGTGGAATAGTAAAGGTACATGAATAGACAAGATGCTTTTGAAGAATCAGAACTGGGAAAGGAGCTGTGGGGGCCAATGTGAAGACTTGTTTCAAAGGGCAGTAGTAAACCAGGTGGTGTTGGTAGAGGACTCCCATGGTGGAACCACATGCAGAACAGAGGGCGGCATATGAGTGGATGAGCATCACAACCAGTGAGAAAAAGACTATCTCAATGAGTAGAATTAAGACCATTAACTGTTCAACCCAAGTCTCTATGGTCAATTAATATTTGACAAAGGGGACAGAAGCATAAAATAGACTAAAAGTAGCCTTTTCAACAAATAGTGTCAGGAGATCTGGATGGTTACATGCAAAAAAAAAATGAAACAACCACCAACTTATGCCATACACAAAAATAAACTAAAGATGGATAAAAGACTTAAATATAAGTTGCAATGCCATAAAAGTCCTAGAGGAGAACATAGGGAGGAAAATCTCAGATATTTCATGCAGCAATATTTTCACTGATATGTCCCCTAGAGCAAGGGACATAAAGGAAAGAATAAAGAAATAGAACTCCATCAAAATAAAAAGCTTCTGCACAGTTAACAAAAACATCAGCAAAATGAAAAGGGAACCAACCATATGGGAAAGTATATTTGCCAAGACACCTTGGACAAGGGTTTGATCTCCAAAATATATAAAGAATTCACATGACTCCACTTCAGAAACACAAACAACCCAATTAAAAAATGGGTAAAGAACCAAAACAGACACTTCTCCAAGGAGGACATACAGAGGACCCAGAGACATATGAAAAGATGCTCAGCATCACTAGCCATCAGAGAGATACAAATTAAAACCACAATGAGATACGATTTCACACCGGTGAGAATGGCCATCATAAACACATCAACAAACAAGTGCTGGTGAGGTTGTGGAGAAAAGGGAACCCTAGTGCACTGTTGGTGGGAATGCAGACTAGTGCAACCACTGTGGAAAACAGTATGGAATTTCCTCAGAAAACTAAAAATGGAACTGCCTTTAGACTCAGCAATTCCATTGCTGGGAATACGCCCTAAGAGTCCCGAAACACCAATTCAAAAGAACCTATGCACCCCAGTGTTCATAGCAGCACAATTTACAATAGTCAAGGGTTGGAAGCAACCTACGTGCCCATCAGTACATGAGTGGATCAAAAACCATGGTACACTTAAATAATGGCATAGTATGCAGCAGAAAGAAAGAACTCCTACCCTTTGTGACAGCATGGATGGATCTGGAGTTATGCTAAGTGACATAAGGCAGGCAGTGCAAGACTTATGATCTCACCTATAAGTGGAAACTAATCGACAAAACAAACAAGCAAGCAAAATATAACCAGAAACATGGAAATAAAGAACAAATTGTCAGTAACCAGAGAGGAGGTGGGAGAGGATAACGTGGGAAAAGGGGGAAGGCTCATCAAGGAACACGTATAAAGGACACATGTACAAAGCCAAAGGGGGGTAGGATCAAAGATGGGAGATGGGGATAACTGGGGTGGGGGAGAGTCGTGGGGGGAAACTGGAGATAATTATATTTGAACAACAATAAGAAAATAAATAAATAATGTAACAGTAAAAAGTAAGACCATTAACAGTTCATTTAAAAAATGAAATTAGCCCTGGCTGGTGTGGCTCAGTGGATTGAGTGCCAGCCTGCGAATCAAAGAGTTGCTGGTTCAATTCCCAGTCAGGACACATGCCTGGATTGCAGTCCAAGGCCTCAGTGGGGGGCGCACGAAAGGCAACCACACATTGTTGTTTCTCTTCCTCTCCCTCCTTTCCCCTCTGTCTAAAAATAAATAAATAAAATCTTAAAAAAAACATAAAAAATGAAATTAGATTCCAAATTTACACAATACATAAAAGTAATTCCGGTTGGATTAAGAAACACAGTATGGTGAAGAACTCTGAGAAGGGCCTTCTCTGTCCTGGCTGTTAGTTATTCTTCTATAGTTTGTTCTGATTACTTAAACAACACAAAAACCACCTGAAGCAACACAAGATATAAGTAAATTCAATTACTTCAAATTATAAAACTCTGGTACCTCAAAAGACATTGTAAATATTTAAAGTACATGTAACAGTCTGGGAGAGAATAATTTCACTGAGTATAACAGGCAAGGGACAAGTAGGCATAATAACAGCAGAACTTTTAGAAATCAATAAGAAAGTAAATAAGAGTCAATTCCAGAAGAAATGTGACTATGCATCACATCTGTGAAAAGATGCTCAACCTCACTAATAACCAAAGAAATGCACATTTAAAGAGCAAAGCAATTCTATTTCTATAAAAGTGAGATAGGCAAGAAGCAAAAGTAGATGGAGTAATGTGTTGACAGAAAAAGTGTGGTTCTGAAATGGGTTTCTGTGCTGTGCCTGTGGGCATCTAACTGGCCCCACGATTGCAGAGATAGTTTGTCAGCATCTGGAAAAATAAAAAAATGTGCATATCTGCAAGCCAGTAATTTCACTTCCAGAAATGTGACCTAGATGAATTATAGCCCTTGCACCCCAGGAGATATGCAAAAGAGTGTTTATTGCAGGAGGGTTTGTAACACTGAAAGGTTGGAGACCAATCAAATATCTGTCAGCACCAGATAGGATAAATAATATGTACCAGTTATAATGCACAAACTTAACCATCACATTTGTCTTTCCATATCAGTGCAGACACATCTCAAAAATAAAATGGAGATTGATGAAGCAAAACAGACATCAGTAAGTACAGTGTCACATCCTCACATAGTAACAGTAACACAAACAGTACATAATGTTAGGAAAGCAATATATAGTCTATCCATATAAAATCATGTTGGTATACTTTTTCCTTCTAGTGACGCTTCACTCTTAACACAGAAGTTGGGGTATACAGGACTCCTGCTGGTGGGGACTAAGTGGTTTTAACTATATTTTTAATATTTTATGACTTCAAATAGACTATAATCAATAGTATACAAATGTCAACTGTTCATTATAAATGGAAGAGAGCATCTTGGTAGTTATCTCTTTCTAATTTAAAAATAAACTTAATTTATGTAATAATCAAAACAAGGTCACATAGGGATGGCTTGATGAAGCCAATCTTTCGATCCAATGTCTGTATTCACTAGGCATTTATGTTTTTGATCTTTAAGTCATCTTTAATAAAACTTCAAAGTCATGTGGAGCCATTTAAACTATTCAGCAGGCCTCTCTGAAAAAAGGAAAACTGAATTGGAGTCCTGGAGCTTTAAACTGTGTTTAACTTTGATAATATCTCATTTTCATATGAATCCTTCTCTCCTCACACTATTAAGCTCTTCAGACACATTATCTCAAGGGTCTCCACAGTCCCTCTGAGATATGGAATATTGGCTGTGTTATTTAAGAGAATTCAAACAGTGGTAAATTTAGATGCTACAAGTCAGAAAAAGGTAGGATTGAAGTGCCAGTTTCACAACATCCAGAAGATATAACCATGTAATTCAGTTAATTTTCCTGTCTTCATTCATAACTCCATGCCACCTTCCTTGCTGTGCGTACTTAGTTCCTCAGTTCATAGCTACATGCTCATGTTGTATAGCTCTTTTGCCTTTAATTACTTTTCATGCTTTTTCAGAAGGACATATCTGGAATCTTTTCCAAATTTCAATATATGTTATAACTGTTCCATCAGCACAGAAGCATCTTATGCTCACTTCTAGACCTCTGATCTCCACTCCTTCTTTTTACCTGCCATTAAATTCCCCTGGAATTAAAAAAAAAAAAAGACTTTTCTTTTGTAAAGCAGGTGCATTGAATCTGTTGTAACTTTTGATAGGTTGCATAGAGACCTGTAAGATCTTTCCCCAGATGACGATTTGCATGTCTGGAAATTGGAAGTAAATGAAACAATGATTTGACATGTAGATTAACTGTGCACAGGGGTGGAATTTGTTGGATAATATACCATCTTCCTCTTCACTTTGCAGATTGGCTAGAACAAGTTCTCAAGTCTTGAAACCTGGACATATTTCTCCCCTCCATTACCTGAGAGCCTAAAAATGACCCACGTCATTATTTTTTCACTTCCATTTAAAAATGAAAAATGTTTCTAGATTCCACATTAGGAATGAGAAATGAATAAAGAATAAACAGGACAGATAAAAATGTTTTAAAGATAAACAAAACATATGTATACACTTGCGTGTCTCCCCCTTTTAGCTTAAAAGAGAGTGAAGCTGCTCTTGACCACGTGTCCTTATTCTTTCATTGGTTAAAGGCCATGTGTCATCTTGGAGAATCACAGTCTTCATCAAAGTGATTGGGTGAAAGCAGAAGAGAACAAAGACCAACCACTAGGATGTGGCTTGGTCTCATTCACTGGAGTATCCCTTGTCTCTGAATAGGATTAGACAACAGTCATCCTTTATAAATATTTGGTAAATGAGGGATTAAAGAGCCAAAATACTCTTACGAATATGTTTTCCGAAACTTCCCAGTCATTTCATATAGAAAGAGTGCTTGAGTGTGTGTGTGTGTGTGTGTGTGTGTTCAGTGACACACTTTAACAGATCAATTACTCACTGTAACAGCTGTGCCTTTAATGGTTTATAAACCAGGGTGCATGTATACAAATATATCCAGCCTGGGCACATCTCTAAGCAAAACCTAAATAAACCATTCTGGACCTGGAGAGTCATTTTATACATGAATTTGAGCAGCCGGCCAGCCATTCTGGAGATCAGCAAGCGGCACTCTCTTGCTCAGCATCACTGGCACAGCCTGGGGGTCCTGGCTGAAATGAGCTTTAGGGAAGCCTGTTTGATCCATCAAGCCCATAACTACCAGAGCAAATCTGAGTGAGTATGGGATAACAAACAACTCAGCCTTGCTTTTGCCAACATCGTGCACATTAGCAGCCGATCCTTGAGTACTGAGTATTTGTGTGACTGCAATATGTGCTCTCTCCTTGCCTTGAACTCTCCTGGTGCTGCATATGTGTTAGAAAATTGACCATGTGGCATCTGCTAAATAGTCTGTGGCTTATGCATGAGCAGCCTTGGATAAATACACAAAGGCTACCCTAGACCCCTCTTGTTTCTGAATTGGGAAGTGTGCCACACAGACCACAGATCAGCCCTGGTGTGAGTGATTGTGCTCAAGTGTTCTCCACACAGCATGTGTCACCATGGCTTGAGAGCCAAGCCCCTGTTTGACCAAAGGTTGATTCACCTTTGATGTTACTGAGAGGTGCCTTCATTCTATGCACGCACTTGATAGAAATATCAAGTCATTCTAGTCATTCTTTAGACATAAAGGATATGAACTGACAAACACAAAGAAAAGACCATTTGAACCCAGTGATGTAAAGAAGTAATGTGCTTGCTTTTGTTTCATGCTAGTAGGGACTGAACAGTTTGGCAGATCAGGTTGGGCAGCTCACAGATTTGGTCACAGACACTAACCACAAAGAGGAAGCATTCAAACCTGACCTTCAGTCATTGGATCTCCAGGGCAAGAGCCTCTGAGGCCACTATGTCAGGGGTGAGTGAATCTCAGGGCCTCCAAATCACTCCTGCGCTGCAGGGTTTGTCAACTCCACAAAGAAGGGCTGAGAATTTGTTGATGTGTCTGTGTTCTAGGGCACTATTATCACTCATTGTGTGCATGTGTGTGATTATGAACATGTGTGCATGTGTGTGTGTGTGCAAAAAGAGGAACTGGGTTTGGGGTGGTATATTCATTGATTTCATGAATCAAGGAATCTGGAAAGGCTTTGGAAGTTATTAAAATAAATAAATAAAACCAAAATGCCTTGACTTTTAAATATTCTGAGGGACAAGATCATTTTCATGGCTCCATGCTGGGCATTTCCCAAGCCCTCCCTTAATTAACTGTCACAGTGATTCTGTGACAAAGTGTACCAGTTGGGATGAGGCAGTATGCTAAGGTGGCAAACAACAACAAACCTCGGTGTACCTCTTGCTCTTCCTGGTCACTCATCCACAGGGTTTCCACTCAGCTTGGCACAGCTTTCTCCCCGTGTGAGGATGACATCCACAGCTGTTCTAATGTTTTAGTGCTTTCATCCACTGTAATGGAGAGAAAACATGGCAAATAACAAAATAGTCCTTCATTGCCTCCAAAAATGGCACATTGCATTAACCAAAATGAACACATGGGCATTCTTTCCCTCTGAGGGAGCAGAAGGAAATCTTGGGAAGTGTTGGTAAGGGACCCCAAGGATATGTATTATTTCTGTTTTATAGTGAACTGTGCCCTTTCCTGCGGTGCACAGATAGTGAGGTATTCCAAGGCTTCTAGAACACATCTTTCTGACCCAGAACTCTGTTCCTTATACATCACACATAAATAGCACTTATCAAACTTGACCTAGCAGCAGGTGTCATAGTTGTCACCCCTTCCTTTCTTAAATATAGTCTCTCCTTGGTCCCCAGGGCTTTGCTCTCTTCTGGTCTTCCTTTTCTTCTCAAGGTCTTTTGCTGGTTCTTGCTTCTTCCCTCCAACTTGAAGGGTTTGAGTTCCCCACATCTTGGAACTCTTCTTTATTCTTGTTTATCACATCAGGTTTCTGGACCCAGACAGCTCAATGACATTTATCATCTATGCACAGTCAGCTCAGTGACATTTAGCACTAACTTGGAAAACACTTCTATGCCTATAATCTATATAAAATTGTCTTTTTTGCCATTCTTTTGGGGTTTTCAATAGGCAATTTGGCATGGACAATGCCAAACACCCAATCTTTATTGCTTGCCCCCTCCATCCAGCTCCCACCACTCTCATCCCTGCCTTGGTAAATGGCAACTCTGTGGAAATTGCTTAACTCAAGTATTTTGAAGTAGCTTTTCTCACTCACTATATTTAATTTAGAAAAATCTTGTGAACTCTGCCTTCATAATATTTTTACTGCCACTTTGGACTTAGTCCCTGTCATCAGAGTTGTTGTGAGAGTTTCTTCACTTGCTTCCTGCTTTTTCTTCTCTAATCCACTCTGTATTTTATTATCTCTAATATCCCCATAGTAGCCTTTACAAACATATATCATATCCTGTAACTCTTCTACATAAACATTCTAATGGCTCCCATCTTAAGCAGAGTAACTGCGCACTTTTACAGTTTCTGTAAAGGCGTATGAATCTACGCTCACTCTAATTACTTCTCAGATATTATTTGTACTTTTTCTTCCCTTATTCCCTATGTCCCAGGCACATTTTCCTTGTTCTTGTATGCATGTGCCAGTCATGTTCCCACTCATCGCTTCTGCCCCTGGGTCCTCTGCCTGGCATTTTCCTTCACCAAATATCCAAGGAGTTTGCGTTCTTACCTCCTTTTGGTCTTTCCATGATTGATTTCTTTTTTTTATTACTTTATTGTTGTTCATTTACAGTTGTCTGCATTTTCCCCCACCACTGCCCCCGTCCACCCCAGCTAATCCCACCTCCCTCCCTGGTTCTCCCACCTCCTCCTTGGTTATGTCCATGTGTCCTTTATAGTGTTTCCTGGAAACCCTTCCCCCACTGTTCCCTCCCCCTTCCCCTCTGGCCATTGTTAGATTGTTCTTAATTTCAAAGTCTCTGGTTGTATTTTGTTTGTTGTTTTCTTTTGTTCATTATGTTATTTAATTTCTTTGTGGCTAGAGAACATCTTGGGTTGGACTTGAGGTTTGTTTGTTTGTGTTTTTCAATTTAATGAGACTTGCTTTATGGCCCAGAATATGATCTA
>VMDR010031618.1:0-11984 GCA_007922815.1 Macrotus californicus | reverse complement strand
AGCTATAAAACCAACACAGGTACAGCACTCGAAATGTAGAAAAAACTGCCAGTCAATAAAAATAAGACAAACAGCAAAATAAAAACATGAATAGTGTGAAAACTGCAAGTTTTCAGAAATTGAATGGCAGAGAAACAAGTAAATAGATGCTCAGTCAATTTAATCATCAAGGAACACAAATTAAAATCACCAGATTTTCTTTCCTATTCCTTAAACAGGTAAAATTACAGATTTTCAAAATATTTGTGTTGGTCAAGACGGAGACTCACATGAACAGTGAGGAATCTTGATGGGACTAGAATAGGTCTAACTGTTTTGCAGAACAGTGACTTTGTACCCAAAATGCTGCCAATACCCAGGCTGCATGCCCACCAATCCCTTGTCTACATGTATTCACTCTGTCATATGTGTTCACAAGGAGGCATACACATGCATGTTCATAAGAGAAAGGTTTGCACAATCAATTCTGAATCAAGCTACAAAACCTCAACAGGAGAATCAACAACCAATACATCCAGATAGAGCCTCACCATCTATTGCAGGGACATCAAACTCATTGTCACCAGGGGCCACAACAGTCTTGCAGTCTTACCTTCTCAGGGCCGAATGTAATTTTAGGACTGCATAAATGTAACTATTCCTTAACAGTTAAGCGAGAGTTCGGCACTGCTGCTGGGTAGAAATAAGGTGCCTGGCCGGATAAAATGAGGTGGAAGGCTGGATCCGGCCTGTGCACCTTGTATCTGCCACCTGTGGTCTATTGCATTGGGGCTATTGACAAATTAGGGCAACAAAACCAATACAAGAGGATCTTACAGACAGGATATTTCCACCACATGTTTATGGCACCTTTTAGATAAAGTAAAAAGAAAATAGATATTGTTTCAAGATAAAGGGTATATATGATAAGTATCAAAAACACATAGGAATAATAAATGATAAATTCAGGGTCATGGTCAACTCACATCATGGTGGGGGTGATGTAGGGTGAAAGACTTTCACTGGGACTTCAACCCTGTGAGTGCAGTTTGACCTAAATGGACACGTGTCTGGTGGACATGTGCTCCTTGAAGGCTAAGAGCCTGCCCCTAGTTGCCCCACCCCTACTTTGCCTTAAGAACACTTAATCACATGGAGAATCTCCTCAGAGGCCACTTCCTCTTTTGGACAGGTGTCCTAATTCATCCTTTTTTTAAGCATCCCCCTGCACCCCATGGCATTTTCATGTTTCTTTTTTAATATCAGTGTACCCATTCATGTAAGCCATTGGACTGCTACTGGAGTCAATATTAGAAACAGTGTTCATATTATTAGGCACCTTAGATGCCAGTCACCATCTGAACAAGTCATGCACATTAATTTCCAGATTGTAGACCAGCTCAAAGTCATGCAGGTATCTGGTTCAAAAAAATCTATATGAATTTTTATGTGACAAGCAATCACATGGCTTTTATTGTGGGCCAATAAATATTCTGGATGCTTTCTGCATTAATTTCCTCTGGCTGCTACAGCACATTATCACAGGCCGGGTGGCTGAAAATAACAGAACTTTATCCTCTCACTGTTCAAGAGGCCAGAAATCCAGCATCAAGGTGGGTCAGGGGTGGGTTCTTCTGAGGCTCTGAAAGGGCATCTAGTCCAAGCCTCTCCACTACTTTCTGGGATCACCTACCATCTTTCTGCTCCCTGGCTTGTAGACAGCACTGCTCCAAACTCTCTTAGCCTCCACACTTGTGTCTCTCCTCTGTGTCTCTCATGGTGTCTTTTCTCTTCTTGAAAGGACACGTCATTGGATTCAAGGCCCACTCTGAATCCAAGATATTGTCAACTTGATATCCTGAAGTAATTACTTGTGCAAAGACCCTGATTGTAAATAAGACAAATCTGGGAGGACACTACTCAACCCACTGCACTTTTCAGATATTTAATCATCTATTTCTGTAATAGGTCCCTGAGAGAAATACATATTATTGTTCCCTATTTACTGACAAGGGGACGGAAGGCTGGGATTCAAACAGACACTGTCCAGCACGATGTCCAGGGCTCTGGGTACTTTTCCACGCTCACAAGAAGTGGGGTAGCTGCCCTGTGCTCCTTCCTGAGCTGCCTCTCAGCTGTGTGGAGCAGGCACACAGACACTGGTTGTTACTTCCCTGTACATCAGCAAGGGCCCCGCTCTCACCACTCTCCACCCAAACGTTGAGCATAAATGTGCCGCTCACGCACACACAGGAACCCAGCAGTCACAGTTTTCCAAATTATAGGCTAGGCTTTGACGTGATCTGTGCAGCTACACATGTGAGCACCAGGAGAGGTGCTGCGTTAGATCAGGGTGGCAACGAAGGCAGGGAGGCTGTGAACTGGACCCACCCTTAAACTGTTTTGGAAACAACTGCAGCATAAAAACCAGGAGAGAAAATAGGTACCTACTTTTCAGGGGAAATGTGAAAAATAGACTGGCTATTATCTCCTTGAAAATAGTGTGTTCTTTAACTTTTGTTCAAACTTGAACTACACCCTCCAGACTTGCATCCCCAGATCTGAGAAGACTGGGGGTGTTAGAACCAGGGAGGTAGCACTTGCCTGCAGGCTGGGCTCAGCCTCCACTGGCACTGTAGGACTGGTGGGACTCCAGCACCCTGCTCTCCTCAGTTCCTGCATCTGTAAAACAGAGAGCCTAGCCCAGGAGAGGGGAAATTTGATACCCAGGCATTCTCTCTGCTGAGTCTCAGTCTAGGTTGGGGGTGTGCCTATGTGAACTCATTCAATTGAGGAGACACCCCTGCACCCCACTTCAGGCCTGGGAGGCCACTGTGCCCTGCATACCCTCCCGGGGCTCCCAGGGTGGTGGTCGTGGGGTAATCACCCCCCTGTGTGCTGGGTTCACAGCTGCAGCTCAAACCTTATAATACCCAGGAGGAGCGATTATCTGCTGTCATGCTTTAATTCTTAATTAAAACAAGACCCAGCACTAAAATAGGATTGGGGAGCGGATTATGCTCCTCTCTGGTGAGACAAGGGGTATGCAGGCTCCCTGAGAGCCAGGGTCAGGCCCCCAGCCCTCACAGAGCAGGGAGGCACTCAGCTGAAATCTTGGCGCTGCATAAGTCCACTGAGGATTTCCCCAAAAGCAGAGGTCCTGGGACTTTGTGACGTCAACAGCACTCTGGGGCACTTTCAGGTTCATACTCTTTTAACCTTTTAAGTAGACTTGTGAGCTGTGTTCTCATTAGCAGGTTTCTGTGGAGAGTAAAAAGGAGGGGCTGGGTCTCATCACACTCATTACAGAAAATTAGAATAACTGGTGTTGTATTTCATACAGGCTGGCCAAACCTGCAATTAAAGAAAGTAATTTTAAACTGTGGTGAAATATTAATATTAAAGGTGTTTCAAGGACAGAAATCTAATTAACACAAGTTAAAGAAAAGCCTTAAAGATTCTAATTTTATGATCTTCTTAAATAAAAATTAACCTGATTAGAGTTCTCTCTTAAAGGTTACATTTATTAAAAAGTTCCAAGCAATTTAACTACAATGGGTTTCAACAAGACAGCTTCCTGTGTGCACAGCCTCTCTATTTTTAAATTTTATGAGGCTCTTCTGGCCAAGTTTTGTAGTGGTTAGGACGAAAACCCAGACGCATAGCATGCTTTAAAAGAGGAGCAAAAAGGAGGAGGGGGAGGGGGAAGAAAGGAAAGTAATCAATTTGGTATCAAATTTATTCCAAAGCAGAGAAGTGCATATATAATTTTTTTTTTCTGATGGTGGAGAAAAGACATGCAGAGAGGTCAAAGGTCACACGAAGAGGAGACAGTATTGTGTAGAAACTGTCACGCATCACCACCTATTTTGACATGCACGGGGCCGTTTGTTGTCTGTCGAACATGCAAATTAAGTGCCTGCTGTCATAGCCGGCCGATATCTGAAAGTGGAAAATGAGACCACCTGTAACCAGTGAATGGAGTGATGGACAAGCATTCAGCGCTCGTCATCTTGGAGGCCATTCACTCCACCTTCGAATTGCATATGACATGTAAAAATCTTTTCTTAATATTCACAACCGGGAAGTTTGGGGAATTATGGAGGCTTCAACTGCTGCATGTAATGGCTTCTCCAAGCAGACAGCTGTGACTGGGAGCCAGCTTGATAATTAGGTGTCCAGGAAGATTTTATGCTATGAATCAGTTAAAAGGGAGAAAAGAAAAAGAAAATAATGGCAAGCAAAACTCGCTGGGATGGAAATTGCATTAACCCTTGTGTGTCTTTTTCTGCTTGTACGCTTTCTAGGAACCAGTATTGATTTTCTAGATACAGTGTAGTCACACCTCTCTGTTCCAGGCTTTAATTTGTCCACATGCCCCAATGTATAGAATGTAATGACCAGGGAATTCGGGCGACTGTCCAGGAAACGGTCACTCATCAGTAAATGCAATTCCACCATCCAAAGTAATACAGGGCTTGTTCACATGCACTTGGATATTTCTGTCAAAATAAAAATTTTGAGAGGTGTATTCTATCAAAATAATAGACAAGAACAGGGAGTGATGGCTGCCTTCATGCAAATCAAAGTGCTTAATATGCAGCTTCAGTAGTTGTGTGGTACTCCTTCAGCAGATATTCATGACTGCCTGTGTGGAAGTGGTACCCAAAGTGGCATCTATGCAAAAAGAGGCAGGAAGTAAAGTTTGATTGAGGACTTTGTACTCTGAGCATTTAGATTGGACTGAAAAGTGAAATTCACTGAGTGACCTTTAATATGATTCTGGCTAATTTAAAGTGGAACGGTTGTTTGTCTACAATCATCATCCCTTTTCTCTTCAAATGCCAAGTCCCCAACTCTAAGCTGAGTATATTTGGTGAAATCCAGACTGGCATCTCCCCAGATAAAGCTTCTCCCTCCTCCAGGGCTCCTCAACAAGCCCAAAGCTGACAAATTGCACCAACTTCGCCAGATGTGGGGGTCTTAATCTAGACATGGGACTCCCTTGTTCCGTTGTCCCCCTGGTCTTTCTATGAGAGTGATAATAGAAGCACTTTGTTCCAATGGTGTGTACAAAATTCCTTCTTTCAAGAAGTCCATGGGAGCTACAAGTATGGAGTTGGCCAAAAAGTTCATTTAGTTTTTTCCATACGATGGCTCTAGTAGCACTTAGCTGTCTTTAGCTTCATTCACAACAATTTTGGTAGGTTGTACTGTGGCAGCTGTCCTATGAGCATGCAATTCTTGTGCAGCCATTTTAATATTGAAGATGAAAAAAGGTATGCAACGTTTTCAGCATATTATGCTTTATAATTTCAAGAAAGGTAAAAACACAACTGAAACACAAAAAAAGATCTGTACAGTGTGTGGAGAAGCTGCTGTGACTGATCAAACATGTCAAAAGTGGTTCGTGAGGTTTCCTGGTAGCACTGACATTTTGGCCAAATAATTCTTGGTTGTAGGGCTGACTCGTGTGTTGGAAGATGTTTAGCAGCACCCCTGGCCTCTACCCACTAGAAGCCAATAGCGGGAGTTAGCCAACATATGTATAATATCCACATCAATAGTTATAGGTGAAAATGAAAAAAATGTCTTTTATTTCATGGAAAAAACCTAAAAGATTCCTTGACCAATCCAATAATTTCATCTAGGGTGTAGGTTGATGTGAAAATAAGTTTCCACCTTGGGGCTGGGGTAAGATGATTTCACCTTTCTTCCATGTGAAGATGACACGATTTTTTAAAAAACTGTATTCTGAAAGAGGGAGTCCACCATTCTTTACCCCTCAGCTCCATAAATGACCTTAAGATTCATGTACTTTTGGGGAAGTAGCTGTCATTTGCATTACTTCCTGTCTTAATGTTGCTAGTGCAGAAAGGTCAAAGTGCTAATAATGGCAAAGTCTCTCTCATCTTCATTTATGGAGGACCTATTTTATGCCCAGTTATAGGGACCAGTGATGCTTTAATGAACAAGAATATAAATTGCTGACCTACTGACACCTGTATTCTAGTGAAGGGAAACACCAAGTGGTGAAGGTAATACATGAGTAAATCTGTAGAATGTTCCAAGGGCAATGGAACAATAAACAAAGCAGAGTAAAAGTTGCAGGGATCAGAATATTCATAGGAGGGCAGGGAAAACTATGAAACCATGCTAAGTTTGTTGTTGTATCAGTTATTTGCTAAATTTGAGAACATTCTTCATTAAAACAATATTATGAATAAGGGAAAATATCAGAAAAGCCTGTTTTCAGGCCTGGTTGCATAGCTCAGCCCCATACGCCAAGGTTGCGAGTTCTATCCCTAGTCAGGGCACGTATAAGAATCAACCAATGAATGCATAGGTAAGTGGGACAATGGACTTCTCTCTCTCTCTCTCCCCCCACCCTACCTCTACCTAAACTCAGTGGATAAATTTTTTTTATAAAAAATTCTGTTTTCAAGGCTATATTGGAGCTAGGCTATACCAGTGGTGTGATTATTAAACACAGACATTATTAAAAAATAAATTATATAGGCTTAAAATTTAACAAATTATATTATTGACAAAAGTAATAAGAATGTATATCACGCTATGATCAATGTGGCTCAGTCAGTTGGATATCATCCCGCAAAGGGAAAGGTCACCGGTTCAATTCCTGGTCAGGGCGTATACCTGGGTTGCAGGTTCCTTCCCTGGTCGGGGCATGTACAAGAGACAATTGATCAAAGTTTTTCTCACACATCAATGCTTCTCTTCCTCTCTTTCTCCCTCCTTTATACCCTCTCTCTGAAAATAAATAAAAATCTTTAAAAAAAATGTCAATTATTTTAGTACATTTTATTATCATTTGTGTTGAGTTATTAGGTTGATTGCTTCGATATGACAGAAATGTTATATACCATGGCAGCTACTGCTCATCTTTTCCTGTCACTGTGTTCTGTGACCTCGCATCTATAGATTGAAATTGACCACAGTGGGAGTATTTACACCATGGAAATTGGCAGATGCTGCCCTTCAGGACCCTTCTCTCAGGTCCTGAGAGCTGGCTGGTGACTAAATGCACACAAGTACGTCCCTGTTCTGAGCCCACCTTGTTTTCATATAACAGGACAAGGTTTGCCATGATCAGGGCCCCACACTGTAGGGCATTCGGTGCACTGAGTGAAAAGGACTTGGAACATTAGCGGAGGGAAGACTTGCAGCTCATCCATTTTGAGGCCTCGGCAGTGCTTGCTCTGTGGAACCATTGCCTGCTTTTCAGGAAACCTTCTCCTGTCCTCTAGTGACCTTAGGACCCTGGGTCAAGTCTCCCACCCCCAATAGTTTCTGCTCCAAATTTACCAGATGTCTCCCAACAAAGCATTTGCATTGATAATTTTGACCTGGAATGGCTTCTATGAGGGAGAAATTTAGAACCTGGGAAGTTGGGCTCTTATGCTTCTGATGGAGCGACAAAGTTGTGTGTCCAGCAGAAGGTCACATGACCAACATTTAGGTAGACACTTGGAGTGGCCACAGAAAGTGAGTTCCTGTAAAAGGCTATGCATTCCTCGATCTGGGTGTACTCGGTGCCCCAGAAGAGATTATTTAAATGCTCCTGAGAAATATGGGACAACATGGAAACTCCTGGGACCCTGAGAAGCTGCATCTCCACATTTGGTGAGGTTGCCACAGGCCATGGTGGGACAGCCCAGCAGTGGGTTGGGCTCTGAAAGTCTGGAAATGAAGCAGAGTAGGTCAGTTGAGAAAGCCTGTAATGTGTTTGAATGTGAAGATTCTGTGTTAGAACACATTTGATGACATCACTCTAAATCTATATTACAGTACAATTGTTTCAGAGAAAATTTAACAGGTACTTATGTTCAGTTTGGAAAAAAATAGTGACTACTTTTACAGAAATAAATAGAGATACTTTTGCAAATAAACATGTAGGATCAATTAATTAATTATCAGTTAATTGGTGGTTAATTAACTAATTAATTAATTATAGGTTCCATGTGATGATGGAAAAGATCCTGAGAAGAAAGATACAGAGTCTCCAGTTAGTATGTCCCAGTTATTTCTTACCTGCTTTATTTGGTTTAATGTCTTATTTTTATCAGCTTCAATGATAGGAAACAATTACACTGTATTTTCCACTAAAATTCAAAGAAAGCTTTTTTAATTGTCCTGCTTGTGACAGCCTGTGGCCACATCACCACAGAAACACCAGCTTCACTGATGCAGAAGGAGTGAATGTGAGAGAAAGACACCTTGCACTTGGTACAGCTTCAGGAATGCCAACGTCCGGGTCTGTGGACAGGTACAGGGCAGAAACAGTCTGCCTTCCCTGAGGAATAAGAACGTGGGTCCTTGGGAGGTAGCAATGTGGCTGTCTGTGCCTTAAGTGATGCATAGGACTTCTCTGACACCTATTTTTCTGGCTTATGGGCAATTTTGGCTCCCAAATAACAGAGCTAGGCGTGAAGGCGAGGCTGCGATTTGGCAAGGGGTGCTGCAGAGAGAGAGGTGGAGCCACCCAGGAGGACAGTCTGTGGGAACCATTGTTGGCCAAGCTGTGAACATTCCAGAGCCGCCTTGGCTCTGAGAGTCTCAGAAGTGAGGTTCAGATTCCCGGAGGCACAGGGCAGCCTGGGGCCAACCCGTTCACTCCCCTGTCTCCAAATGCACATGGGTTTGAGAGAGAGATTTACTCGTGAACCATTTGGAGGTTTTATTGTTTTTACTTTTGAAACATTTCCCTTGTGCCACGTATTACACTAAGCAGTTGTCAAATAGTAATACTCAACACAATACTAAGAGGAGAGCACTACTGTTTTCATTTTGCAGTTGAATGAAACAAGTTCAGCTGTGGCTTTCTGCTTAGTTTATATTTTGGTCCCCTCTCAAAATTCTGAGAAATGGATGATGATAGTGATATAGGTTGTTGTTTTTCTTCTGCAAGAAACCTGTTACTTTAACCATAAAACTTCAAATGTATCTGGGTTAAAATTAAAATTTAAGGTAACATTCCAAAAGGATTTCATCTTACTCCTGCAGATTAATTTGCTCATTTGCTCTTTAAATTGGGAACTATTTAGGTAATACCTTTGACTGGTTTTCTTGCTGCATTATGTTAATTAACCAGGGCTTGAACACTGACACAGAAATACACACACATCCATCCATACTTAGTTTCTCCATTTATTCTGCCTTCATTTGCCGAACACCTAATGATACTTACATTTACTATTTATATGGTGCCAAACACTGGGCATGAGCCAGAAAGAGTTATAAATGGAAGCTGCCTTAGACTTTAAAGGAAGATGCAGTTGAGTTTCCCAGGTGCACAGAGAGAATCCGTATGGGGTGTTGTGGGGGGTATGAAGAGGGGAAGTCTGTCAGCTGGAGACTGCAGGTGTCTCAGGGATACACTTGATCCCTGGCTCTGTGGAAGGAGGGCGGTCCCCTTCTCTCCAGGGAAGTCAGCTTTCTCAGCAGACAGTGCCCCTCTTCCCAGGCCAGTTCTTGGACAAGGTGCTCTGCAAACTGCTGGCAGTTTGATTGGTAGATTCTCAAGACACCATCGCTGATAATATCGCTGTGCAGTCTCAGAGACTGCAGGTTTTAAAGACGAATGCTCCTGGCATCACTCAGCTGAACACCTCAGCATCCTTTTCCTTTCATTTGAACTGGAAATGGACCTAGCATGTCTTTACTTAGTCCGTTGAATTTTTCAGATGCTAGAACAGTCTGTTTAATTAATCTTTAAAACTATGTGGTCAAATAATTCTTATCCCCTACCTGCAGTCTTTGCTGGTGGGTGCCCTCCCAGCTCTAACAACCTGGCAGCTGTAATTTCTACTCCTGGGTTCTTTTTCATTTTGCCCATTGTGGAAAATGCTGAGCAATAATCACAGAAGATAGTTGTCATGTGTAAACACATTATTTTACATGGGAAGTTTTTCTAACCGCTTAAAAAGTTGAGCGTTTTAGATTGTACTTTTCTTGAAAATGTGGCTTCGTTTTAAACCTACAACTGAATGTGGTTATTATCTCAAGGTTTTCAAAAACGTCACGTTGTGGGGGTGAAAAGTAGTTTTTGACACACAAGTCAGGCATTTTCTCTACTTTTTCCCTTTCAGGTCATTTCAGGTTATTTGTAGGCAAAGAGCTGAGTAAGTGGAGAGTCTTATAAATATTTAATTCTAGTTTCCTACAGCCCTTGGAGAAGGTGCTCTCTTTTCTGCCGCAAAAGTGTATTAGAATTGGGGACTTCCTATATTACACTAAAATAAGCAATGTCAGATTATAACATTTTTAAAAAACTGAAAAATTTGCACCCCACCTAAAGGTACAACTATTTTTCCCCACTAACTTTACACTGGAACTCTGATGAATCCTAAAGAATGCCTCCATGATTTTTTTCCCCCTGGGATTATACTGACATGATCTAAAACACAGGGGGAGGCAAAAGTAGGTGTGTCGTTGTGAGTACGTGAAACACAGAATTTACTCTTTTACCATTATTTATCACTATTGTGTTATTTTCCATAGGAACAACTCTACAACTACTTTTGTCCTGCCTGGTGTTTTAGATCACATCACCGGTTGTGACCAGCCCTCAGAATTATCTCTAACATTATTTCATTTTAGAAGACGACATTAGGGTGCTATTCTCAGAAGATATCAGGGCTGCAGTAGAGTTTTATAATAGCTGACATCTTTACAATGTGATTGAGAAACAGTGGGTACCCCGTGCAGCTAAGAGGGAACTTATATTCCTCCACGTCCTTGAAGACACCGGGACAAACAGTTCTTAATCAAGCATCCTTCCCAGGAGACAGCAAGCACCCTGATGATCTTCCTGCGGGAAGGCTGGCAGGTACTGTCAGTGCACGTGGTGTCTCCTCAGCGTAAAGAGCTCGATACACAGCAGAACGAACCGTCTTTCCAAAAGACGGGAAAGCTACGGGATTATTGCACCAATATAATAGGAGCTGGTGAATTTCACTTTTGAATAGTGAAAAAAGAGAAAAAAAAAGATACTTTTCTTATCTTAAAAAAATACTCCAGAGCCTAAATAAAGGCTTTTGATCAGCCAGGCATGCCTAATAATGGGCAGTCTGCTGGTATCAGTGAAAGGCCTACTCTGTGGACAGGGTTGGAAAAAATATATTTTAATATCCCACTAATATGCTAGTTATGCTTAGTTTGTAAAAGTTTTGACAGGATGTTTAGTATCTCTAATTTGCAATTTTTATTTTAAGCCTATGTGACTTGATGATAAAAGTCTTAAAAACACTTTATTCTTTCAACAAAGTTGTTTTTTTTCCTCATCTATTCTTTCTTCTTTTGTAGCAGTGACTATTACTTTTTCCTTAATATCATGCAGAGATACACTGTGAAAGAGTTGACTTCACTTCATGGCTCTATACTATATGAAAGCAATTACAGTCAATAGTGTATAAAAAATAAGAACTGAAAGTTCCCCATTCTCTTCAGAATCTCAGACTTTTTATTACATTTCAGTCTTATTTGAAATTGAAGATATAATTTCCTTAAAATATTTCCATTCAAAAATGTCTTCAGCTTTTTTTAATTTGTATTTTCTTTTAATTTTTTTTTCTTCTATGTTCTTCCAGGGAAAAGCAGAAGGATTAAAATCACTTCTACCCTGTATCTGCAGGGAAAGCTTGCTTTTGGCGCATGTGGCAGCCAGGGCTACAGAGAACATACATTTTCCATGGAAAATACGTACAGCTTCACTTGCACATATAAATATGCAAATACAGACCCAGCCATATGTGCTTTCTATAGGGTGTTACGTTAGGCCTTTAAAACAGAACCTGGTCTGGAAATGGTGAAATGATGAGGATCACAATATAGGATCCTTCTCAGCCCTGGAAAAAGAGTACCCTCAGTCAGCTTACAATACATGGTTTTATTTGGTAATAAATTGTGTCACTGAGGTTAAAATATTAGATTAGATTTTTTTTATATAATTTTGTATCTACATTCTTGGTATTGCAAATTTTAAG
>VMDR010031617.1:0-11978 GCA_007922815.1 Macrotus californicus | reverse complement strand
TTAGTCTCCTTTTACCACACTCTCCCCAGCAATCACCAAATATTTTAAATTACTTTTTTGTAATATTTTCCACTCTTCCTTATTTTCTTTACTAACATTTATGATACATCTAACATTTTGTCACATAATAGATGTTAAGGGTGGCAGAATGTTAAGAAAGCCTACCAAAAAATTCCAATAACGTGAAGATTTTCAAAAGTCAAATATTGAGAGGTATTGAGGAATTTAAGATAGAGTTAAAGCCACTGGATGTGCCAACTAGTTGATTGTAGGTGACTTTTGAGAAGACTGTTTTCATAGAGCAGTCAGAACAATGGACAACATCATGGGTTTTTAAGGAGCACATAGTAAGGAACTGAAAAATGTAGTGAAAACAACTCTTCCTAGAAGTTTAACTGTGCAAGGAAACAGAGACCTAGAAGAATAACTCAAAAAAGTAGTAAAATTAAGATAACTGTATTTTAAGATAGGAGAAGACTATCAGCTATATATAAGTATAGAATTTTTCAACAATACTAAAGAAGCAAAAAAAATAGAGGGTATGCAATCACAGTACATATTGTGGATAGATATCAAAAAGGGATAGAGAAAAAACTGTGGTACATTTACACAATGGAATTCTACGCAGTAGAGAGAAAGAAGGAGATCCTACCCTTTGCAACAGCATGGATGGAACTAGAGAGCATTATGCTAAGTGAAATAAGCAGGCAGTGAGGGAGAAATACCGCATGATCTCACCTTTAACTGGAACATAATCCACAAAAGAAAACAGCAAACAAAATACAGCCAGAGACATTGAAATTAAGAACAATCTAACAATGGCCAGAGGGGAAGGGGGAAGGAACAGTGTGGGAAAGGGTTTCCAGGAAACACTATAAAGGAAACATGGACATAACCAAGGGGGAGGGTGGCAGCAAGGGAGGGAGGTGGGATTGCCGGGGTTGGGGCGGGGAGTGGTGGGGGGAAAATGCAAACTGTAATTGAACAACAATAAAGTAATTTAAAAAAAGGAATAGAGAGAAATGATTAATTTTAAATGAAGAAAGAATAAAGGAAAGAGGAGAGAGTGAAGAAATAGAACATTTGAAGTAGAGAGGATAGCAATTGAAACACCTCATTCATTTAGCAAATATTGTTATGAATAAGTAGCAAATCCTGTGCTAGAGAGTAGAAGACAAGGACAGAAGCATAAGGAACATACGAGTCCAGAATGGTGCACTGAGCTCTGTGATAAAGGTGAGTAGGAAATCATAGAAGATAGGGGGAATCTAGCAATAAGGCAATATTTCAACTATGTTTTTAAGTTAATGAACCAGGTGGAGTGGTTGGGAGAAGTCATTTCAGAGAAAGGAGACACGTGTGCAAATGTTAGTAAGTTGTAAATAAGGAAACTCATGTCAGATGGTCCTTTGTAGGTAAATTCTTGTTTGCTGGATTCTATAATAACTAACAGGTATTTGTTTTCTTCTAAGCCAATGTGTTTAGGCAGCAGAGATTATTACCTCCATAGGTGACCTTTGCCTAATTCCAGTTCCAATTATTCCTTTAACTTCCCAATGAAGACTGCGATGTTACTGGTCTGTGAGCACATACAAGCAATAACCAGATAACTGCAAAACCAATTCTCTTTTTGCCTACATATATCAATGATAACACCATTTTCTTCATACCCACTTCAGAATTTTTTGTGTCTTCATTTATCCCTCTGTTGGTACCAAATATTTTATTATTTTTTTAGATTTGGATTTTATTTTTTGATTGGTTGGTTTAATCTTTATTATATTTTTCCATTACCATTTAGTTTCCTTTCACCACCTTCTCCCCAGCAATCACCAAATATTTTAAATTACTTTTTTGTAATATTTTCTACTCTTTCTTATTTTCTATACTTACTGATTTTGTTTTAGTCTAGGTCATCATTAGATTATACCTAAAATAATACAACAATTTTTTCAGGTCTTGACCCAGCAATTCCACTACTTGTACTAGATTATACCAAGGAGCATTCTAACATAATGATAAAGGATAGGCAAAGGTCCAGAGACAAAGCACTTGGTTTCGATCCCAGCTCCACTATTTACTTACCATAGCATCTTGGCCTTGAAATTTCTCATGTACAAAATGAGAAAATTACTATCTTCCTTAGATGACTGTTGTGAAAAATAGATATATTCATGTTAATATATTCTGCTTGACACATAGAACCAAATAAATGTTAAAAATTATCTTTTGGTACTTATACGAGTATCTTACTGCAGCTTAAATCCTGTAAATTTCTTAACAGCAGAGGTTGACGCAGACATATTATTTCACTGAATTCCTCCACAAAAATGTGTTATATTGTCCAATATAAATTAGTCACTAAGAAAATATTTCATTAATGAATGAATGAGGAAATAAAAGGCTTTACTGTGTCTTACTAGGGGGCTATGCTATCTCTGTCCAGCCCTTTTTTCCAGAAATATAGCTTTAATTAATCTCTTCTAAACAGAATATAACAAAATGATTTACAAATGAAAGACTATGTTTATTAACCTAATGTAAGTTCTTTACTATTGTTTTAGAAGCAGATCTATGTTTCAATTGCTTTTAGAATCATTAAAAAGAAACATTTGGTATGAACTGCTATTTTGCAAATGCTTCCATACATACTAGGATCCAATTAGTCATTGACCTTCTGGAATGGGGAATATCAGAGTTCTGAAGATGCTGAACTTTGAAGGCCTGTAATATGGAACAGAATCAAACAAACATGAGTTTTATAGCTTTGCTATTTCTTTAAAGAAATATTAAAACATGGCTGGAAGCTGTAATTTTATGAACTTCAAAAGCTGGAGGAAATCTAACATCCTACAGGATCATGGTAAGACTAAGCCTCACTCATCAGCACCTCAGTGATGACAACACGGTCATTTCTCTGGTAAATATAAAAACGTATGCTCAGCTGAGTGAAAAAATTAGCAACTTACTTTACAAGTTGGAGGGTTCTGTATTTCCACAAATACAGAGGGGCCCCATAGAAAGTATAAATGAGTTAAAGCCTTTGGAGAAGTCTGTCAGAATGGTGAGTTTTCATCTCAAAACTTATACACATTTTCCAGAATTCCAGAACTATAGAGTCATTAAATATCATAATCAGAATTTAAAGCATATGCACAGAGGCTTTAAAATGTCAAACTATCTATTCTGTACTTTCCACTAACCAGAACACTTAGAAATTTTACAGCTATAACATACACAGCAAGTCTGGCTAGAACACAATTCTAAAGAAAGTCCAAGGTCTTTTTCTGCTTTGAGGCAAAGGCTGAGTTCTTTACTCCTGTCTGGCCTCTTGAAAAGAAGATTCCCAGTCATGAAAAGACTCGTGAGAATGTAGATATATACATGAACACACTGCTTGAGTAGCTCAAGATAAACAGGCCACAAAGACCTGTGGTGGGGGGGGGAAAGCTATGTTTCATGGGGAGAGGTTATCTGCTCCTGCCCACAAACTAACTGGGCACATTTAGTAAGCAGCCGAAATCGCTCATGATTCTGTGGACAAAGCCTGGCCTGAGTCAAATTGAGGCCTTTAAGGGCTAATACCTCAAAGTTCACCAACACAGGAGCTATCCAACAGGGAGTGCCAGAAATCTGCCCACTAAATAATCCTAATTATTTGTCCTCAACCCCACTGGTTGCCCTCAGCATGATCTCTTTAGACTCACTCTTATACTTTCTTCTCTCAGTTTTCCAGACTAGAATTGTTCTTTATGGTGGTCTGGCTTCTCAAAAGTCTCTCTCATCTTCAAAGGTTTAGAAAACCTGTACATATTTCAACCACAAGGAAATAAAGTCAAAACTTGGGACTCAAATGCCTTGGTTCTTAAAATATTCAGTTCTCAACTAAGTTGTTCACAAAAATAAGTCTCGGTCACCTAACAAAATTTCAAGTGTCGATTCTCTACCTGTCAACACTTTCATGCTGAAACCTGTAGGATCAGTCACATGCCTTTCAAGTGACAAACAAGCAGAGGTTTACAAACAGTTTTCCGGAACACATTAAGTTCAAGAACCAAGGTTCCTTTGTAACTAGTGGTACTGATATCATATGTTCTTAAACCCAGAAACTCTTGGCAATGAGAAGCTTTAGAAACATATAACACTGAATTTTAAAAACAGTGAACTCCCCTCTGTATTTGTTTCCTGTGGCTGCTAAAACATATTACCACAAACTCGGTGACTTTAAATGACAGAAATTAATTATTCTCTCACAGTTCTGGGAGCCAGAACTCCAACATCAGTGTCATTGGGCCAAATCAAGGTGTCAGCAGGGCCACACTCCCTCTGAGAGGCTCTATGGGAAAATTAGTTTCTTATTTTTTCCGGTTTCTGGCGTCTGCTGGCATTCCTTGGCTTGTGGCCTCATCACCCTAGTCTCTGCCTCTGTCTTCACGTTGCTTCTCCTCTGCATATTCATTTTGTTCTCTGATATCTGTGCCAAATCTCCCTCTGCCTCTTGTATAATGACACATGTAATTAAACTTAGAGTCCACACTGATTATCCAGGATAATCTCCCTATCTTAAAATCCTCAAATCAATCACATTTGCAAAGATCTCTTTTTCCTAATAAGGTAACTGGTCTGGGGGATTTGGACCTGATATCTTTGGGAAGGGGCATTATTCAGCTTACTGCACCCTCCAACCACTCTCCTGTCTTTCTGAGTGCTTTCTATGGACATCAGGGGATTATTTGCTCCTATTACTCCATAGGTACCACTCTTATCATATGAATTCCATGGTTACATATTAAGGATTGCTCATGTAAAGCTCATCACTTTTTATGGGGCAGGGATTAATATGACTCATGAGGTTATTTCTGGTCATTCTCAGACAAAACATGCAAATAAAAATACATAGAAACCAAAGGACAGCCCTCCACTAGTTACAGGAAAGCACCAGGCTAACTTTGCCTTAATCATAAGCATGTCAAGATATATCACAAAGAACAGCATATAACACATACCCAAAGGATAGTTTCAAGGTGGAGCTAAGTGAAACAGCTAAGAGATAGGTCATAAGAGCCCAGGGAAAATTGTGAGGACCCCTTGAGTCATCTGACTCAAAATGGAGAATGAGGTGAGACAAATTCATAACTCTAGTGGCAAGATTACTAATCACAGCTATAGGTCTCTTTGATTGCACTTATTTTCTATTTCCTAAATTCTCTGTGCTCCACCTCCTTTTGTTATTCATTTATTCTCTCATTTACTCAGTTTACAAATATTTATTGAATGTCCAGTATGTGCCAGGTACAGCATTATGCCACTGAATGCATAGTCTCTATCATCCACAAGCCTATGGTTGGCGAGAATAACTAACTCCTTGGTGTCTAGTAGAAGGAAGTCACTACCTTATCATGTCTGTGAAGGGAAGCCAAAAGCCGATGACTTAATCGGAGCTCATCATGAGTATGGAGCTGGTCTAAAATGTGCACGTCTTAAGACAAATATAAAACTAAAGGAAGCAGAGACAGAGCAACTCAGTCAGTTGTGCCTTTCCATTTGAAGATTCCCCTTTCAGGGAAAACCCATAGTGTTTTTGTTTTAATAAAGAAGTTAGGATTGCCACAGAGCAAGTGTCCTCAGAGCCCTCAGAGGAGCAAAGGAGCAGCATGATGAGCCCCCTCGTGTGTCTGCTTGTAACAGAACAACTGTTTTCATCTGGTTTACATCTTGGCCTTTTGAACAAAGGGTTCTGAGACAAGAACAATGAAGATTGAAAACTCCTGCTTTAAAAGACTAGGCCTCATAGTGACCAAGACACTTCCGCAATGTGGTATTCATGTGAAACAGCTCAAAAAACATGTACTGTGAATGATAGCTCAGGCACCATCTTTGATGAAGTATGGGGTATTAAGTAAATACCTAAGTAATGACAGTAACTGGTGTACATGATGGTAACCTGATTCCTTCTGGTGTTTTTGTGTCTCTTGCAGCAGGAAAGATAACCAGAAAGGGAATGAAGAAAGGCAAACTATTGTTTCTCACAATGCTTGTCACCTTTCAACTGATTATTTCTTTGCTCATATTCTGAATGTCCTCTTCTTCTGAAGCATTTTACATTTTTATGAGTTTCTGAAGATTTGCTGTGGGGTTTGAAAACAGGACTACATAAGTTATTTAAAAAAAAAAAAAGAATTGAGCCTGGCTGGTATGGCTCAGTGAATTGAGTGCCAGCCTGCAAACCGAAGGATCGCAAGTTCAATTCCCAGTCAGGGCAAAAGTCTGGGTTGCAGGCAAAGCCCCCAATTGGGGATGAATGAGAGGCAACCACACATTGGTGTTTCTCTCCCTCTCTTCTCCTCTTTCTAAAAATAAATAAATAAACAAAACGACATCTGTCATTAAAAAAAGGAATTGATTTGAGATCTAGAAGTCTGATGAAAACCTCTTCTTACCTATTGTATATGCATCATTTTTAATGTGGATTTTTAGAAAGATGAGTGAGACTCATATCCTCCAGATTGTACCAGACTCTCAATAGAAAAAATATAGTAATAACAATAATAATCAATATGCTTTGGTTTTATTTCTGCCCAATCTAGCCTTCAAAAAATTCTTTGGCACCTAATATTGAGGGTCTTTCATTCTTGTTCACAGTCACAATTTCTTTAGTTACCTTTTAATGATGAAAGTGACAACGACGGCACCACAATCACAAAGACACTTAAAATGAACTGTTTAATAGCTCTAGCACTTTGACCAGACCTGTGCAAATCTTGGTTGTGCTAGGACCTGAAAGGACTCTGCAGAAATAAAGATACTGAGAGATGTTTGCCAGCACTGAGTACCCGATGGGATGGTGGACTCTTGCTTGCATGCACAGGCAAACAAAAATGAGATCATATTGCTGACCCTTCTCTCCCAATGCCTTGCCTCGAACTGCCCCAATGTTTCAGAATGCAAATACAGCTCTGGGGACAGAAATGGAGAAAATATTGTCTGAATTCATGTTTCTACCTTCAAAGGAATCATCTTCACATTGACAATAAAGTTTTCTTTTCCTATCACCTAAATTCCCTTTATGTAAATAATTATGTAAAAAATAATTATTAATTAAATATAAATGTATAATTTTAACACGTTATTATGAAGTGATATTTATAATAGAGTTTAATATTGTACATATAAACTACTATAAAATGCTAATTATTTATATTACATATAATATAATTTCATATTTTTCTACACTGATTTTGTTTCTACACCTATTTTATTTATTTGGGATAATTCATTTTATCAGTGAGTATTCCCCCAGACTTTTCCCAGTTTTTTAGCCTTTCATTGCCTTATAAAAGGTTTATGGAGCAGTTAAGCTACTACAGTTCAGATTTTTGAAGAAAAGCACTCAGGTTCTATTTCTATGAATCAAGAACACAAGCTATGAGTGAAGCTATGAGGTAAGGTGGTCAAACTCTCAAGTAAAGGGCTGCAATGAGGAAAAGTTTCTAAATATGTAGATTGAAAGGTGCCCTTTCTCAGGCATTCTTCTTATTTATTTAAATAAGTTTCTAGCTAATCTCTTTAGGTATAACTAAAAATTAATCTGCATCAGCTAAGTTTGTGGTAAAGAATTTAAAAATACATTACCATTTAGGGAAACTAAACCCCTTCCCAACACACCAACCCCCACTGAACCTGAAAATATTCAGCTACACCACGGTGATTGGGAAACAGTATTGTTTTAAGAGAACAATAGATCTCATAGATTCACTGAAGACATGAGCAACAAAGCAACTACTGGAAAGTCTGTAAATCTTCCCATGCATCTGGAATTGATAGGAAGAAATGACATAGGACTATTATTTGTCTTATATGAATTCAAAAAGTCATCACTATATTTTTTTCCCTAAGTTTATACTTCAACATGGTATAGCTCTTTCTTGTACACAGATGTACATGATGGATCAATAGAGTAAGGGCCCATGGTTTCAATGTTCTCACCCTCCAAAACTGAATTACTCCAAGATGCTGCTAATTACACAATAATTCTTCTAAATGAAAGCTCACAGCAACAAAACTCACAGTAGGTGATGTTAATGAATAGTATTATAATATTGAATAATTGAATCTTTAGCCCCTTAAGAGGTCCTCAGTTTTTAAAGTTAAAGTCAACCACAGCTGGAATGGAAAGGAGCTATACCATTAATGAAGGGAAGAAATAGTCCCAGAAACCAAAATAATTTTCACTTTACTACATTTCCTCCTTCACACACATTTTGTGTATTTATTACCAAAGAGTGTTATTGTGTTGATTATCTCATCAGGACTTAGGTATTACATTTATTTTATATAAGACATTTAGTGGACTATCAATTAGATTTAGATAATAGAGTTCATTTTTTCTTATTCTGAATAATTACACTATTAATGCGGTTAATAATTATTTATTATCATTAGCTACCATTTTTAAGTGCCAGGATATGTAGTAGGACTTAAGTATTAAACTAATTTTCTCAACAACTCATTGTAATACTGCTTCTACAGAGAGGAATCTGCAGATGTAAATAGAGGTTCAGGAGTAAGTACCTTGGTTAAGGTCACAGGGGTAATAAGTGCTGAAGAGGCATTCAAAGATAGGGCTTTCTGAATCTATCATGATTCAGGGAACTTTTACTTAATAGTTGTTAACTCTTATATTTCTTTTTTCCCCTGTATTTCACTGGAGCTGTGGAAATGCTCAACATCCTAAACAGACTCTTGCTCTAGATTCCTTGTTAGGATCTCAAGTTCCTAGATAACATTAACTGTCACCTTTTATAATAAAGGTCTGGTGTCCCAAAAATAATATAGAACCATTTCTCTTCCATACAAAAGCTTCTTGAGTCAAGGTGACTTTAGGTTTCATCCTGGGTATTCTGGCAAACTTTGGGTACAATTCTAAATCTAACCTACTTCTCAACAGAGGCACTATTAGCACTTGGGGAAAAGTAAACCTTTGCGGGGCTGAACTTCTGAATGGTTACACCATTTTTATCCAAATCCAAGAATGTTATAGGAGCAGCTAGCATGCTGCCATAGGCCGATTTGGACTAAGCCACTGCTCTGGGGTGAAACCATATTATAGATTAAAGAAGGAGGCAAAGAGAGGCAGGTCAGAAATTATAGAAGTGGAAAGATGGTCAGTTGCTGTACAGAGTTATCATCTGTGGGAAGGAAAGGATGGAGAACATACAGGAGGTGCATTCCTCCAGTTCACTGGAAGAAAAAAACAGTAGTAAAGCCAAGCTCAGGCTCCATCTGGCTGATTGCCAACTTCCCACATGGAATGTTATAGCTCACAACATGGTAATTCTCTGTCTGGAGTCCAATGGTCCCTTCCACCTTTCCAGTCACTCTTCAGTCACCTTGGCCCCATGAAAGGCCAACTATCTACTTTCATGTCTGTTGTAGCTTATTCTTGAAATATGTCACTGTAAAGACTAGAAAGCTTGATGCCCCGTTAAGCACATTTGAGTTATATTTTTGAAAGAGGATGTTTGGGCAATGACACACAAATTACATGCACAAAGTCAAAAAATTATTTGCAGATATGTTGTATAATTATATGAGTTTATGCTATCCATCTGTGAACCTTGGTCTCCCCCGGTGCAAGTACTGCTTACAATAAAAAGGGTTTATTCACTTTAAGGAAAATTTATTATGGTTACATTTGCATGAGAGTAAAGTCTTCACTATTTGAAGGCATTTATAAGCTCCTGTGGTTGGATGAGACCTTGACAGACCAACTGACCCATTCTCGTCAGTGAAGAGGATCACTTTTAATCCCTGAAAGGTGATATTGAGGGAATGCCACAGCCACCTGAATAAATATTTCATCATTTAGTATTCTCCACCTTCAGGAAAATTTTTGGTTACTATGTACATATTTCCTATAGCAATTTGAGCTATCCACAATCATCTGGTACTCACTGATGCCAGAAAATATCCAGTTGTCTCCTCTGTGTTAAAATGTGTCATGGCTGAGAGTTGTTTTCAATGGTTTCTACCTCCTGTTTAGACGGTACTATCAGTATAATAGTCTTTCCTCACAGGCTTTGTTTTATAAAACAATAATTTTCAGTAAGTCCCACACAAACTTCCCATACTCATTCTTATGATAAAGACAGTCCTGCAGAAAGTCTGGAGAGTGCAGGATTGCATGATGTTGCAAGGCCATCTCATGTCCTTTTATGCGCTTTTCTTATTTGTATTGATATGATGCCAACTTCTCAGAACAGCACCATGTGACTGGCTGCATGCCCTCCATGTCCAAGTACCTCATTATTGTGGTACGCACGATTACATAAGAGCTGACTTGGCAAAAGAAGAAGGTCTGGAAAGAGGTAGAAAAGGAAAGGATGGGGTGGTTACTTTTGCCTTAGGTGTTAGGGAGTGCTTTACAGAAGAAATTACATCACATCCACCTCAACTTCTAGAATGAGAAGGAACTTTCCAGCAGGGAGAGAGAGTTAACTTTTAGAAGACTTACCATATGAAATAGCTACAGATGAAACCAAAGAATAGATTCAAGGTGTTTCATGCATTTCAGCGCACTGACCCATAGAGTAAAGAGGATAAAACGAGGGAAAAGAGGAAAGTAAAATGTACTGAGCATTCTTTATGGACTGGATGCATCATATACATGGTTTCCTTTCGTGCTACCCATGGCTGTATACACTGACCCACACTTTATCCATGAAAAACCCAAGTTGATACTTTGCCCATGGTTGGACAGTGAGTGGCAGAGCCAGGATGAGAACTAGGACTGGCTGAGGGTAAAGTCAGTGTCCACCATATTACTACTCTCCTCCATGTTCATCATATTACTCCCCTATTGCAAAACTGGTGGAGAAACAGTGATCAGATCTTGAGGGCTTTTATCATACTGTTGAGGAATTTGGAACTTATTTTATGAACTAAAGAAGGTTAGAATAATTTTTATAATTTATTTAAAAAATAAAAACCACTCTTACAATAGTATAGATCTGAAATTGAAAGCAATAACAATGGTTTTTGAAACATACTGTTGGAAGCTAAGGTAATAATAACCCAGGTCAGAACCAATAAAGACCTAACCTGAGACAGTATCACTGAAGTTGACAGGGAACAGATAGACTCATGAGGTCTTCCAAGGTTTTATCTCTAGGGTGTGGTGACTGATTTGATATGGAATGAAGGTCTGTGAGAAGTCTGGGATCACTCCCAGGTTACTGACTTTGGCAGAGGATGGGGCGTTGTGAATAATGGTGCTATAAATTAGGATAGTATATGCCAGAAGAAGTAGCCAGTTTGTAAGTAAAAGATGAAGAATTCAGTTTGGGGAAAATGTTGAATTTGAAATAGAGATGTCCCATACATAAAGAGATCTCTGGGACTGAAGCACAGAATGAGGGTGGACCATGTCTCCAGTTTTTGTTGGTCTCTGGTTTAGAGATTTTTCCTTCACACACAAACATTTTAGGGAGAATGTGAAAGTAACTACCTTCAGTAAGTTCTAATTGCGTGTCAAATTTTGAAAATATAAGTCACAAATTCTTTTACTAAATATATATTGCTGATAGTGATGGCATAATCACTAACTTTCCTTCAATTTTTATACAAAGACTCTAATCCCATGTGAAAATTTACTGACTTGAATTTTGAAGTATAAAATCTTCATTTTAAAAATATAGTTAGCATTTTATGCTTAAAAATATTTCTAACAAGGGAAAGACAACTCCCAAACAATGACATTCTGTTTTTTGTGAATACAATGACTAAATCTATACTATCATAAACAATTCAGAGAAAAAGAATCAATTAGTAATATACACAAAATTATAGATGCTAATGTGTTGAATGACTTCTCACTGAGATATCACAGTACAGTGTAACCCAAGCCAGAAATTGTATGTGCTGCTTGCTATTTATGACTTCGAGGATAGAAAATATTTAGCTTACTAAGTGAACATTCC
>VMDR010031616.1:0-11981 GCA_007922815.1 Macrotus californicus | reverse complement strand
GAAAACTCAATTACTGAAAAGTAAAAGAGCAAGTTGATTAATAGGTGGCTTTAACAGTGGTTTTGTGCTTTTTATACAGATAGGGTGAGGTGTGATGGAAATCCTACTAAATAGATTTACAACATCTTAATAAACTCAGATAATTTTGGATAATAGGTTTATTTTGATGTGGGGCTGACATGTTACATTAGGTTCTGTCTGTCCTAATAGCATCATTAAAAATCATTGGACAAAATGGAAAAGACAATTCCTAAATTCTATTTTTTCCTGCAAGTAATTACCTACAGAAAGAATATGATTGCCAGTTCAATTTTAAGTATGTTTAGAAGATGCAGAGCAGAATTGAATGATTATGCAGATAATTGAAACCCTGCGTTTTTCTCTTTGTGCAGAGTCCAAATAATTGATGCAAGGATGAATTATCCAGATTGTGATCTCATTTCTGGACTAAGCTTTAGTAATTTCAGATGAAAATTCAACCATTTACTGAACAGCAGCTGATTCTAAGGTTTTCCTTTGCTGTCTCAGTTCATCTTTCTAACATCTTTGTAAGGTAAGTGTCCGTTGCACTTTACAGATGAGGAAACTCAAGTTCAGAAAGCTGTTTATAATTTTCCATGGAGTTGGATTTGAACCCACATCCTCTTAATTTAAGTCTGGCACAGTTTCCTCTACACCATGCAGACAAATTGAACATGGGTGTCAAAGCTACAAACTCCAGGTAAACACCACCAGCTCAGGAGTGAGTTTGTTCCTCTGACGTTCTAACTAAAAATGCCTTGAACCTTGCTGAAAAGCCTATCATCAGACATTCTGAGATAGGGAAGAGAGTAAGTTTACCTCATAATCACTTTGTTTTCTCTACCTGTTACCGTCACTTTCTCTGGTAACTGTTTATTGTTTTTACCTGATTTTTGAGAAATAGAGGAAATGCTATGACAAAATGGTCAGCAGTTAAAAAGTGACTCATGATTTATCTCAGGACTATAGGGAAGCTTTCTGGAAGACTACATTTCCCTTTGCCAGTGTTACAGATAGACATTTTTTTTTCCATAGAGAAGATCAAAACTCTGAAAAGGAACAAAAAAAAAAATTTAAAATTCCAATGCCTGAGGAAAAAAAATGTATCAAAAGAGATAATTCCTTAGGCACTTACTGTCTCCTATTCACAGAAAAAAGAATGCATACTATTGAAAATGTATGAGAAAACTGGAAGAAGCAGGAGGTGGAGAGAGACAGAACAGAATAGCTGTTGTCTAGAAAAGAGCAGATGGTTCTTAGTTGGTAAGAATACCAATCGCATTCCAGTGGTGTGTGACTTAGTAGAACCAAAATAAATGACATATTGGTCCAGAGAGAAAACTGCCATAAGTATAAGCTGGCCAGAAAAATGAAGAGCTATAGAATATGTTCAAGGAAACATGATTTTATTTGCATTTTCCCCTTGGTTTGACTTTGTACCTCACATCTCCAGTCTCCTGCACATTAAAAAGTGAAATGAGCTTCATCTAGACTCACTTGGTGACCCACCCAAAATCCGTCTCACTAAGTTCCCTGCAGAAACCCAAAGGATCCTAGAAAGGTTCATAATGTTTTCCCCCATTTTTTATCCCATTTTCTCCTTGCCTTTCTCTGTCCATAAATTGTCTTCATCAGAAATAGTGTGGAGGGAAACCTGTACTTTTTTTTCATTTTTTCTCCATAAGCTAGTAGAGTAAAAGGCTTATAAAGAAGGATCAACTAGTCTTTCTGAATAAACCTATTAGAAAGATGGCAGTTTCTGTGTTCATTCATTTATTCCCCAATTTATTAACCAGTGCCTGGTTATTCCTAGACATTCTGCCAGGTGCTGGGGGTTCTGAGTATCCAGCTTTCAGTCTTGATGGGAAAAAAAGACCCACAATACATTGTAGTCAGGGTACATCACAGGAGCGCCAATGTAGGATATCACAAATATAGATGTTTAAAAACTTTATTATTTGAAATATGCTGTTTGAATGTTTGATGGTGATGTTTCTTGCAAATAATGCTACAAATTCGAAGTGGGCTTTGACCATAGAGTGTTGTCATGTGGGTGGCTCCTTCATGGTGAGGAGATGTTCTCTTCACCTCAGCTGTTTCCTACTGAAGAAACCCTTGATTCAGGGGCCACAGCCCCTCCCTGAGTCCCTTTAAATGTTGTGAGCTCTTTATTTTCCTTAACTGTGTTGTGCAGAAAAAATCAAAATAAGAAAAAATGCCCACAAATATTTAACACTAAATGTACTCTAAACTGTATCATGTCTATGTCAAAGGAAGTACATAGAAGATGTGCAGGAATGAGGTCAGTTTTGCCTTTTATTAAACTGCAGGAATCCTGAAAATGACAACTCCTTAGCTCAGAAGAGATTCTTCTTCTTTCCCTGAATGATTATTCTTTCTGTTAAGCTTTCAAAGTGGAGAATATAATCCACCATTCCCAGCACTTCTCCCATATCCAGCATTGGCTAATGCTTCTCTGGAGGGGAGGGTGCTGGTGAAGGGCAAGGGGGAGGGGAGGAGGCGAAAGTCTCACTCAGCTTTTTCTCCACAAACCTTCCTCCTGCTGCTGAGATGGCAGGCATGGCAAATAGAGTGTTTCCCTGTCTCTTCACCTTTTCATCCTGTTCTTCCTGCCTTGCAAAAAGTCAGAGAAGGTCACCAAGTGCATAATCCATCATGGCATTTGACAGAATACTCTCGATGCTGAGGGAAGACACTGGGTCATTAAGGGCTTTCGACACTAAGGAGGAGGAGGAACCAGATTATATATGAACCAAATTACTTCTCTTTTGGCCATGAGGGACATTAATGTTGAAATGGATTTCCTAGGGCTGTAGCAGGATTGTCCTGCCTGGGCACCATAAAAAAAAAAAAAAAAAAAAAGAACAAAAAAGAAGTAGTATCATTGTGTCTAACACAAAGATGAGGGAGAAGAATTTGGAGGTGAAGAAGATAGCCCCCGCATTTTCTTCCAGCTTTAGATTTTTATTAAATTCTGTAGATACTGGTCAGAAATGCTTTCAGGAAAGTATTAGATATGACGTGAAACAAATTGCTGATCATTTACCTTCGCTTAGATCACCTTTGGGTATACATCAGTTGTTGATGAGAAATAACAAAATAAATGGAAACTGTCTACTGAAGAGAAATTGCTACCTACATTTCTGCTCCCTATAGACTTCCATAACCAGGGGAATCAGTTACCAGAAAGCCTGCTGGGGAAAATAAAGTTAGGGGGCAAAAACATGAAGAAATATCTTTAAGTCAGTGACCCCATCTTATTCCCTTCTAAACCATCACAACCACACTCAACATGTCTATCAACTTAAGTGAAAATGTGAACTGGGTCCCTAGTTCCCACTGATTAATCACACTGAGAGAAAAATAAGCCAAGAAACCAATTGAATTAAAAGGCTTCTTTATTTTCTGAACAAGATAAATAAAATCTGGGAATAATCTTTACCATAGACAAGCATGACTTAGTTGTAACACTCTGCACAAAATGGTACTGAGACCATGGAGAGAAATGACAGCTATCATTCTTATGGTAAGCATTATAAGTTGCCGTTATTGCCACATTTTATAAAAAGCTCATAAAAAAATAGATGTGCCCTGGTAAAATTTATCTTGAGAACTTAAAAGATAGTTAGAGGAAAAAAAGGGAAATTCAGGCTTCCATGATTAATTAAATGATGTTTAATACATTCTGCTAACTTAATTTTTTGGCCTATGACTGTACCTAAGAGACTAAAAGGACTTCTGCATTTTCAGAAGAAGAAAAGGAGATAAAGAAAACATGATGCTACAGCAAAATAAATACAGTGCTAGTTGAAATTATCACACAATACAGTTACTTTCAATTAAACTTGGTCACAGTTTAATTAAAACCTAAGTTTTATTTGATCATATCTTCAGGAAGCTAGTAATTTGCATTTGCAATGTGCTTCCACTGCAAATTTTGTTCACCTCCAGTTGTTATTACTAGGTAATTCGATAATGATTGCTTATGACTAGACCCTGATAGCCACAGAATTTATCATCTCACTTTAGAATGACCTCTGTTTGAATCTCCTTAGATTTCTAACTTGTTTTATTCATGAGGCACTCTTGTTCCAGAAGGCCAAGGTCAGCAGCACCTGTCTTTAGATAGCTCATAAGTTATTGGCCCTACAAGGGATTATTACATTGCAGTATACATTATGGACTGAATGTTAACAGAAAAGCAAGCAAACAAACAAACAAACGAAAAACAAGATACTGTCCTTCCCCTTCTGAAGTCTGTGATCCGATTCAGGAAGGTACGTTCATATTACATTTCCTCCAAAGGGGTTCCCAGACAGGCTTGCTTCCTCTAGCCACATCTCACTACCAAAGATCTACCTGGCAGTCTTCCATGTTTTCAGTCTTCCTAAGATCACTCTAATCCTGCCGCTAATCCTCCACAGAGCTGAGTCCAAATTCCTCAGTCCTCAGAATCAACACAGTATGGACCCAATTACATAAACCTCTTCTCCAGCCTCATCCTCACCACCCCATTATCATGCTGGTTCCAGTCTTTGTCCTGACCTGAGCCATCACCTCTCCCTCCTTTGTTTAGCTATAGTGTACCTGTACCTCAAGTTCAAGTTTTCCTCCATAAAACTTGTCAGAACATCCTAGCCCTCAGCTCTCTTTCCTTTTCCCATTCATGGGACTTTCTGCTTTGGCAAAGATTCCATTCAGCAATCAATCTGCCAAATCAAATTGTTGGTTTTCTGTGCAGAGGCCAAGATCTACACATTTTTGATATCCTCAGGTTTTACCCCAGCATTGTTTTTCCCCACCTAATAGTCTTCAACAAGTGTTAGAAAGTCATGATGGACTATGATAAAAATAATAAATAATGGATAATTATTTACCATATTTTAAATTTACTTATGTCTTACCTCTCCCACTTATACTCTATTTTCAATGAAAATCTAGATGATGTCATCTACTTTCTTCATTTAGTGCAAATTTTTAGCACAGCAAAATGTAAAGATTTATTAAATAGTTGGTGGTTTAATTTAATTAATTTAGTACAGCTGACACAAATATCTTCAAAACGAAGTACAAATATCTGTGCCACTGCTAAACAGTGTAAGTTAATTACTCTTCTTCAACATTGTTAGTACACTGTCCTTTCAGTGACATCTTACTTTTTAGCCTAATGGGCTATTTATTTGATTAACAGCTACTTGCCCATTAGAATCCATTAGCATGCCAAAATTGTTTTTTCTGAGACTTGCCAAAATAAATCAATAAATTGTACATGTGTTTACTCTATGATTCTTAATTGTATTATTTTAAGGTATATTATATCTCATCAATGATCTGGGAGTTCCTAATTAAGATAACAAATTAAGAATACAAAACATTAGATTTATAACTCCTTTATAAAAGCAAGCATAATACATAAATTTGCTGATGCTTTAAATCTTTTCTAAATTACATCCAGGTAAAATAAATCAATTTAATTCTACAGGACTTTGTTTAGATAATAAACGCACAAATGCATGAAGATACACTTGGCTTAATGTTAGTTGTGTCTCCAGGAATTTCCACGATTTAATTTTAGGTTATATTTGTTTCCGAGAGTTTTTGTGGCTTGTTGCACATAATAAGAAGAAAGCTTTGGTTATTTTGCCATTCCTAGATGTGATAAAGTTCTATGCTAGAATCAGCTTGGTTTCTACACTTTAAACAGTCCATTCTCTGTTGAGATGAGAGCCTACTAAGAAAAAAAGAAAGAAAGAAAGCTAAATAGCAGCAGGCAAAATAAATCAATGTCCAAATCTACCTAGTAAGCAAATGAACCGAGCCACTGCCTTGAATTTGGGCAGACTGAAGTGAAAATGGCTGCCATGAGACACAGTGAAGAATCTGATGTCCTTTATTTCTTGGAATTCATACACTGAAAGACTTCACTTTACCTTGAAGTAAACATATAGATAAACACGAACAAAGGAAACCATGTTCTTATTTTTATATGAGACAAATGCAGTCCAGACAGGTCTCTTAGCACCCCTGTTTCACTTAAAACCAGATCATTTAATGAAATTATTGAATTATTAAAGAAGCACTTCTCACCACCCTATCAGTCACTGTTTAGGGATTTATATTTCACAAACAAAATCAATAGTCTCGTGAGGACATTGCTGCTTATATTGCAGAGCAGCACCATCTGTCACTGAAACTGAGGAATATATATGACATGCTGTGGAAGCATCTACATACAGAGGCCTTAAAAAAATTCTATGAGTGCCTCTTAACTACACCAACATTGACACATTTAACACTCCAAGAGAAAGGCACAGTTAATAAAACTAACATTCTCAGCAGTCAAAGCCATCATGGATGCAGCATATTCTTACCATCTGGTCTGCCAAACACAGGAAATGCCCAGTGTGGAAAAACCATAGGTTTCAACCTGCAAAGGGCCAATCCCCATGGCTCCACCCACCCTCACAGGGTGTGCATGCACACATGTGTGCACACATGTTCTGTGTGCATTCAAGGCTATAAATTAAAGGTCCAACAGTACATAGTCATATTGCATGACACCAGATGTTTTTCTTACTCCAGTACCAGAAATCATGGGGAGATGAATCTCTCGGAGGGTGAAGAGAAGCCTCAGAAGATCAAATTTTGGCCGCAAAAGTCACATGTAAGGTAGAAGTGAATTCTGATTGTAGAATTTCTCAAAATGGTAAACATAATCTCCACAGAGTTTTTCCCCAAGAGCCACTTGACAAGTTACTTAAATTCTACTGTGTCATTCAAGGTAAGAGTGTCACAGCAGATGTTTCTAGATGCTGGATTATAAAGTGGAATCCCCCTGAAAGTGTTTTCTTTTTCAACTCAAGGAGGTGGTACAAAGGGTTTTACTGACTGAATGTTTGTATTCCCCAAATTCATATGTTGAAATCTAACCCCCAATGTGATGGTATTTGGAGGTAGGGCCTTTGGGAGCTGATTCGATGATTAGGTCTCATGAATGGGGTTTGTGCCCCTTTTAAAGAGGCCCCAGAGAGAGCTCCCTTGCCCCTTCATCACATGAGGACACAGCAAAAAGACAACCATTTATGAACCAGGAGGCAGGCTCTTTCCAGATGCTGAATCTGTGGACACCTAGATCTTAGACGTCCCAACCACCAGAACTGTGAGAAACAAATGTTTGTTGTTTAAGCCACTTGGTCTATGGTATCCTATTATAAACCAATTAAGACAAAAGGATTCTTGGGAAAGCATTTTACTACACTGAGAAGCTGTGGAAATCACCCCAACCATTAGAACATCACAGCTTCAGATGGGTTTTAGCAGATGTTCCAAAATGTCTTCTAAGAAAACAGAAGTATACAAGGTGAGCTAGTACCTATTCTTCTAAATTCAGTCACAGGACTAGTGTCCATAGAGAAAAAAAGACAGTGTTCTCAAAACACATAGCCTATTTCATTGCACTGTACCAATGTTTGCTAGCTGTTGATTACTCATTTGTTACGGTTGTCTTCACCTTTTCAGGGACTATGCTGGTTATGATAACACAGTGGTGAGGGAAGAACACAAGACATGTCTTCATGGAGGTTCATTCTGGTTGGGGAAAAAGATAATGAGATATTAATAAATAAATACAATACTGATACTGAAAATACTACAAATATTTAAAATAGACTAATAAGGCAATGCAATGGCATTCTGAATCAAAAGAACCTACAAAACACAATAAAAGTTTTTTGAGAGTGAAATATCCTTTTCCAGTTTATCCTAAGACGTCTGGAGTCTAATGTTATGCTAGGCGTGCACCTTTTTGTTTTTCTTTAGGCATTGTTGAATTAATTTTAAATGCATAAAAAATAAGGCATCAACTGAAGCAGAAACTTTGAAAGAAAGGATTAGAAATTCACCAACAAAGCTTCAAATCCTCAGCAATGAAAATTTCAATGCAAATGGCATACAGCACTGGGAAAGCACTGAGAGCACTCTCCACCAAAGGGTGGGGACTTCCAGCCCTCCTCCTATCAGGGAACTGCACAAAAACGTCCTCATTCATCTAAACCCCAATATGGTATTCTGTGCTCACAGGAAGGAAAGGTTTCAGATTTATTATGACAGGACATGCAATTGCTTTATTACTGATGGATAAGAGGGAGATTATAGGATAAAGCATAGGTGTTAAAAGCCATCTGATGCTGAACTTTCAGCCATACCTCCTCAGGGATCAACCAAGACACAAAGTGGGAAAAGAAGTCATCCTTCCAAAGACAGTAGGCTGCTAAATCACTGTCCCTTCCGACTTGTCAATCAAGTACACTACAGGGACAGGGAGAAAGAAGCTACAAGTTCAAGGAGGAAGTGTTAGTTCATTTATTTATTTCTTTGGGCTGTTGGTATTGGCTCCTACAGACTTGTTAATTAGAGCAAGTAGGTTGTGGTTGGTTTTGTAGTTCTTAGCTGTAACAAGATCCTGTGTTTGAGTCACGGCTATCTTTATTTATAACTACAATTTTTTAAAAATGAAACTGTAGTATGTGTAAAGTAGAAGTAAATTTTGGCAAACTCATTAATTTGGGCAATATTTACATTGCACTAGTAATAGAAATTGTTTACAAAAATTCAGGGTTTCCATTTATTAGGATTATTAGTAGGAAATGACATCCTCACCTTTACAGGGCATTGTCATAGACAAAGCACTGGACCCAGGGCTCTGTATAAACCCACCCGTGCACTGGCTCTGTGACCACTGACTTCAAGGTTACATCTGGATTTGGATTTTAACTCTTTCCTCTCTTCTCTGAATGAACATGGGCAAATTACCTTTCTTCTCTGAGCTTCTATTCCCACCCTCATAAAATGAGGATAACAATATGTACTTCAAAGATTTTATGATGACCAAATAGCAATGTGCATTAATTAGTATGCAAGTGCTGTCCTAGCAAAGTACCACAGACTCAATAGCTTAAGCGACAAAAATTTATTTTCTCACACTTCTGGAGTCTGGAAGTCCCAAGATCAGGGTGCCGACATGGTTGGATTTTTCTGAGGCCTATCTCCCTGGTTTGCAGATTGCTACCCTCTTGCACCTCTTCATGTGGTCAGTCCCCTGTGCACAGGCAAATCCCTGGTATCTCTTCCTCTTCTTATAAGGACACCAGGTATATTAGAGTAGGGCTTCACTCTCAATCACCTCCTTAAAGATCTTTGGATTGGGACTTCAACATAAAAATTTTGGGGGACACAATTCAGTTCATAACACAATGCTTATAAGGTACCTAATATATATATATATACAAGATTCCTTCCCTTTCCCTCTAATTTTATTTTGTCTTTTTAAGGTATTCAAATTCTATTTATTTTATTTTTTTATTTAATCTTTATTGTACTTTTTTCCAATACCATTTAGTCCCCTTATACCCCCTCCCCCCAGCAATCACCACACTGTTGTGCATGTCCATGAGTCCTTTTTCCTTTTTGCTTAATCCCTGTACCCTTCACCCCCTCACCCCCACTAGTTGTCATCTACTCTCTATCTAGGAGTCTGTCTTCATTTTCCTTGTCAGTTCACTTTGTTCATTAGATTCCACATATGACTGGGATCATATGGTATTTTTCTTTCTCTGACTGGCTTATTTTACTTAGCATAATGTTCTCCAGGTCCATCCATGCTGTTACAAAGGGTAAAATTTCCTTCTTTTTTATGGCTGAGTAGTATTCCATTGTGTAAATGTCCCATAGTTGTTTTATCCACTCATCTACTGATGGACACTTGGGCTGCTTCCATATTTTGTCAATTGTAAATAATGCTGCAATGACCATAGGGGTGCTTATGTTCTTTCAAAATAGTATTTTAGGTTCCTTCAGATATATTCTTAGAAGTGGGATTGTAGGGTCAAAAGGCAGATCCATTTTTAATTTTTGAGGTATCTCCATACTGCTTTCCACAGTGGCTGCATCAGTCTGCATTCCCGCTAACAGTGCAAAAGGGTTCCCTGTTCTCCACGTCCTCACCAGTACTTGTTGTTTGTTGATTTATTGATGATAGCCATTCTGACAGGTGTGAGATAGCCCAGATTAGCAGATCTTAAAGTGTGGCCAGGGATCCCAGAGAGTCAATAAGCTTTTCAGGGCATTTATGAAGTCAAAAATATTTTCACAATAATACTAAGTTTAAAATGTTATTTGACTTTTTCCAGTGTAGAATATACACTAATGGTATTAAAACAATGGTGGGTAAAACCACTAGCCCCTTATCATGAATAAGGCAATGACAATAAAGTTTACTTGTAGTCATTGTATTTTTCAACACTGTGCACTCACAGTAAAAACAATTGCCAATTTCACTTAATAACAGAGTCATTAATTTTATTAAATCTGGACCCTTGAATACATGCATTTTAAACATTTTGTGTGACAAAATGGGATACACACACATGAAGTATGTCTGCTTCATACTAAACAATGATGGCTGTCTGAAGGAAAAGCACCTACTTGTGTGGTTGAGTTGTAAGCGAACCCAGCTGCCACTCTCATGGAGCACTAGTTAACTGCTAAGGTTACACACTTTACACACTTTGATTTGATGAAGTTTGAATTGCAGACAATGATTACTGGGACATTGGTATTTAATGACATTTTCTTTAAACTGAACTAACTGAACCTCTCAATGCAAGGGGAAAAAAACATGTTTTTAAAGTATTTGTTAACTAATGATAAAGTTGGAACTTTCAGGCAAAAATTGGAATTTTGGAAAATTTATATCAGCCACCACAGGCTTAACAGCTTTCCAATGCTTAACTATTTTCCTGATGTGACCGATAGTGATATAAGACTTAAATATAAGTCATGACACCATAAAAGTCCTAGAGAAAAATATAGGCAATAAAATGTCAGATACCCCATGCAGCAATATCTTTGCCAATATATCTCCTAAGGCAAGGAACATAATGGAAAGAATAAACAAATGGGACTACATCAAATTAAAAAGCTTCTGCACAACTAAAGAAAACATCAGCAAAATGAAAAGGCAAACAACCATATGAGAAAACATATTTGCCAATGATAACTTGGACAAGGGTTTGATCTCCAAAATATATAAAGAGCTCATATGACTCAATACCAGGAAGATAAACAGTCCAATTAAAAAATGGGTAAAGGACCTGAGCAGACACTTCTCCAAGGAGGACATACAAAGGTCCCACAGACATATAAAAAGATGCTCAACATCATTAGCCATCAGAGAGATGCAAATTAAAACCACAATGAGATACCACTTCACACCTGTCAGAATGGCCATCATTAACAAATCAACAAACAACAAGTGCTGGCGAGGATGATGTGGGGAAAAGGGAACCCTGGTGCACTGTTGGTAGGAATGCAGACTGGTGCAGCAACTATGGAAAACAGTATGGATTTCCTCAAAAAACTAACGATGGAACTGCCTTTTGATCCAATGATCCCACTGCTGCAATTATACCCTAGGAATCCTGAAACACCAATTCAAAAGAACCTATGCACCCCAATGTTCACAACAGCATTATTTGCAATAGCCAAGTGCTGGAAGCAACCTAAATGCCCATCAGTAAATGAGTGGATTAAAAAACTGATACATTTATACAATGGAACACTACACAGCAGAAAGAAAGAAGGAGCTCTTACCTTTTGTGACAGCATGGATGGAACTGGAGAGCATTATGCTAAGTGAAGTAAGCCAGGCAGTGAAAGACAAATACCATATGATCTCACCTATAAGTGGAACCTAATGCACAAAACAAACAAATGAGCAAAATAGAACCAGAGACATGGAAATAAAGAACAAACCGACAGTGAATAGAGGGGAGGGGGGAGAGGGATAACAGGGGAAAAAGGGAAAGGGTCTAGTCTAGGAACATGTATAAAGGACCCATGGTAATGGACAACAGGGTGGGGACTGACCGAGAGAGTTGGGG
>VMDR010031615.1:0-11982 GCA_007922815.1 Macrotus californicus | reverse complement strand
AATTAAAGAACATGAGTTCCCCAACTGAGGGGACCATGATATGCACAGGAGAGTGGGGGAAGAGAGAGAGAAAGAGAGAGAGAGAGAGGGAGACTACATTTATGAAGAAATTTTATAACAGTGGGGACAAAGAAAAATCTTAAGAAATTCTTGAGCAAAAATACAGATTTCATAGATTGGATAGATTATCAAAATAATATCAGACTTCTCAACAGCAATATTGGGTATCTAGAAGACAAGTGCCTTCAAATTTAAGAAGGAAATTTTTTTCTAATCTAGAATCTATACCAAGTTGGACTATTATTTATGAGGACAGACATACCTCACAATATTATATTTTTAGACACACAAGAGTCAGAAAACTCTACATTACATGTACCCTTTCTCAAGAAGGCTTTGGTGAAAGTACTTCCCCAAAGAAGAGAGAAACAAAGTGGAATACATAGGACTCATGGATCAGGAAGCACAGACTACTGTCCAGAGAAAGCATTGGGAATCTGAGCATGACATCTGTGCAGCAATCGGTTTAGGATGGAACCAGGCAGAAGGCTCTAAGAAACTTCTCAAAAAAGAGAGAAATTTACAGAATACCTAATGAATTTAAACATATTCAGAGATTTGTACAATGAGAAAAGGGCTAGGACTGAAATTGTGATAAACTATTGACAACAAACTAAACAACATAATTATGAGTGAGGATTTGTGCAAAAAGGGACACAATGATGATATATTGTATGACTCATAAGAGATTGGCACTACATGATAATAATATATTGATAATGTCATAATAACCACCACTGATCTAACTGTATGGGGAGAAGGGGATGATAAGAAGTATTAGTGTGGTAAGGGTAGTGGGGGAGTGAGAGAACTAAAGCCTTCCCTTTCAAGAGGAAAATCAATATTCAATGCCTAAAACTGAAAATTCAAGGAAGAGTGATATAAGCATAATATTTTCAAAGATAGTCAAAAATGCCAAAATATCCAGCTAGAGGAATAGAAAATAGTTGCTTCTAGAGAGCTGAAAATGGTGTTGGAGTGAGCAGGGTGTTCCTGTTTTCCCTAATAACCCCATAGAACTTTTTAAAACATCTTTATTTGTTTCCTTGAAAAAGATAGCAATTTTTTTAAAAATCTAGCCTAGTATTAGTAGTCTTGGAGTTTACACCTTTAAAGAGACAGTCAGATATGATACATCAATATGTAACTAATACATACATAGGTGTGTAATCACCAATTGTGCTAAATTCTATGACAGAAATTTTCTGTTTAAACCCAGGAAATGTGGCTTGGTCTATAAGAGGAATCAAGTAAATCGTTCCAGGGAGAGTGGCATATTGACAGCTTATAGGGTGAATGTCAACCGCAGTAGTTGGTGAAAGACTTTTACAAGTAATGAATTTCAGAAAAGTGTAAGGAATAATCAAATGTGGCTTCTGTTGATCTGGAGTAACTAACTGCCGGATGCCACCTGGAACATTCTGTTTAATAATGACAAGGTTAGCCACTGTGACTATGTGAAGGATAATATTCTCTGTTCATGGAGAACCATTCTATTGGCTCTAGAAATAGGAATAACCACCTGGAGTCACAGAGTGGGAGAAACTGTCAGGACTTCAGATCTCATCCACTCTTACTTTAGCCTCTTTTGCAGTCAGGAAAACTCGGGAGGTTTACCAGTCTGCCCAGAGTCTCAGAGCTGTTTGTATTTAATGCCAGAGCTAAAGCAAGAACTCAGATCTCCAGTTCCTTACCTAGAACTCTTCTCTATAGAGAAATATATAGTTTGGTGTTTTTTAGAGAATCTGATATTTAATTGATTATCAGTGTTGCCCAAGGACAGAAACTTTCTTTATTCAATGAAAACAAAATTGCAAAAAAATACTGTTTCTACTTGCATTTTGCATTATTGTCTAAATTTAGTACCTGATAACAGCTTAAGTGTGATCAATCTCTTCCTTATAAAATAAATAATTTATATTTTACATTCATAAGTAACTATGTGAAAATCCAATAATGATAACGTGTTAAAATATTTCCAAGAAGTGCATATAAATACTGCAATGTGTATGACTTACACACACTCTCATTCTGTTTTAAATAATGGCTTTGCATTTACTGATGGACTTATATTTTAATAATTTTAATTATATGTTTAAAAGCTCACTGTTCTATCCTCAAATGTAATTATGCTAAAGAAACATAAAGAAATATCTCTCTTCCAGAAGAACTTTACAATTCAAGACAGAATGCTCTCACATCATACACACACAATCAGATTTCCCTAAGACAGAATGTTCATGGAGGTCTATTTTTGCCAAAATAATCAAGCTCTCTTTAAAATGTCCATATTGTTGCACCAGGACTCTTTGACATTTTAATAATGTCTACCATGGTCAAATCTACAACAACATTTTGAAATTTTGGTGTAGGCCATGACCATGCACTGGTACTCAGCTGCAAGATCCACTGTCATCCCAACAACAGCTTGGTGCAAGTTTAGAGAAAGAACAAGGCTATTGTTATACAAAAAGACTTGTAGGCTCCATTGTTTTCCTGTAGTAGGGAAGCTCTGTAATAACTACGTCACAGGATGATTTCTGATTGTAGGGTCCAGTTGGAAAGTTCCAAGAAACATTTTAGATACACCAAACACTAATTTAAAGTTGTACTGACTCTATGGTCAATGTCCACTCAGAACAGGGATTCTCAAAGTGGCATGTAGGACAGTAGCACCAAGATATGATGTCCTACAGAAAGGTTGGAAACTATTAGGACACATGATATTTATGATATGTCCCTGTGGGAATCAGGAGGCATCTATGATTTTGTAGATTTAGAAAAACAATAATTTTAAAGTTTATATTTTATGAATTTTACCATGTCCTTTAGGTTACACAGGTAGAAGGAAGGTTAGAACTCAAGTAAGTGACCCCTGAGTCAGTATTTTCCCCTGAATGCTAACTCTGACCAAGGAATGGCCAGGGTGAAGGCTCTGCTAAGACCAAGAAACTCCCAAGAGATTACTGTTGGAAGGTTGCATTAGCAGAATGACTTGGATTTGAACAGTTCTTCAAATCCAGCACATCTTGGACCAAAATATACATATTTAATGTCTAAATGACTGAGGCCAAAGCATTACAAGAACCAAAAAAGGTAACAAAAAGAGTTATTTCTGCAAATGTCACAGAGAATCATGTGATTAAAAGCAGGAAAATGGAATGTATTTGTTGTTTCTCTCCCAAATAGTTTAGCTCAGAAGGACATCTGCTATTTACTGAATTTTTGTCCCTTTCAAACTCATATTTTGAAGTTGTAGCTGCTAGTGTGACTGTACTTGGAGACAGGGCTGTTAGGAGGTAATTTAAGTTAAATGAGATCACAAGGGTGGGGTGCCCATCCAGTAGGATTAGTGGCCTTATGAAAAGAAAAAGACAGAGAAGTCTCTCTCCATATTCACACATCCAGGAAAGGCCACATGAGCACACAGTGAGAAGGCAGGCATCTGCAAGCCAGGGAGGGAAGTCTTACCAGAACCTGGCTGTGCTGACACCATGACCTTGGACCTCCAACATCCAGAACTGTGAGAAAATAAACTCCTGTTGTTTAAGCCAACAATCTATGGTATTTTGTTACAACAGCCTGAGCTGCCTAAGACAATATCACAAAAATGTTCTGGAGACATTGAAGCATTGAAATGAAGCTTGCATCAGGCGTAGTACAAGATCCCAAGACCAGAGATAGAACAGTGTAGGTAAGACCAGGGTCCAGAATAAAGACAAGGCTGTGACTGTGGACGGAGAAGAGTCATTAACAAAGCAGCATCAAACCAGGATTTAGCACAGTAAAAAGCTTAAGCTTCAGACTTAAACTAGGTTAACTTTTTCTGTACTTTCTAGAAGTTATAAGACTTTAAGTAAGTTACTTAACTACCTCATTCCAATTCTAGTACTTTACTGCTATTTCTAAAATGGAGATAATACAATGATCACATAGCCACTGTGAGTATTAAATGATTAGATATTAAATGACTAGTATTTGGCACAGTGTCTGGCACATTCTAACATTTCAATGAATTGATAATTAACTACAGTTAATAGCCAAAGTCAGAGAGCTTGGTGTCTGAACTGGTCTACATTTCATTTATTCATACCCCAAATATTTATTGCAAATATACTCTCTTCCAGGCAAGATCATAGGTGCTGGAGACAGAGCAAAGAGCAAAGAGCAAAACAAAACAAAATAATCTCCCTTCACTGAGCTGACATTCTAGAGAGAGCTAATTATTCCAATGATGAAACCTGAAGGTGGCAGGACCTTGAGTCCCCAGCCATGTCCCCCCACCCTAAAAGCCTTGTTCTGGGCCACTCACACAGCTCCTGGGAATGGCTAAATACAGTATATGAAAAAAAATAGACAAAGAAAATGTATACTGTCAAGTAGCTTGTCACATATACAGTAAATATCATTCATTTCTCATTCAAAAGTGTGTGAAGGACTACTGTTTGACAGGGCATTTTGTAAAAAGCTACTTATCACCCTTATTTTCTAAAAGCCTTTCTTCTCCCTCATCTTTCCCCTCTGGAAAGACGGGCTTTAGATAGACAGCTTTCTCAGCCTACAAGTACACCTCATTCTATCCATTGTCCCATAATGCTTTTTTTATTTGCTTTCTCAAACCTTGTTACTGAAAAATTTCGGGCTGACAAAAAGGAAAACAGATTTTAAAACAAGTTAGGAAATTAAAGCCTTACAATGACAGGTTTCTGAAAGGGACCCCTTTCCAACGCCAGCTCCTGTCCTTGCGGAAGTCTGACAGCGCAGCCTGCAACTCCACGTGCCGGGGAGCTGCATGTGCGTGTTTCTCTTGTCGAGTCACTGTTCATCTTCCCCTCCTGATTCCGGAGGCAAGTTAAAATCTGCGTGCTCTTGCTGCACAAATTGCAAGCTAGAGTTTTGTTTGTTTGGTGGCCATTTGCCATGTTATTTCTTATGTTTGTCATTATTTTGTCATGCATATGCAGGGCTGATTGGTAAATAGATTTGGTTATGATTAAGAAAACATTTTGCACAGTTAACATTCTTCTCCAAGACATGTCTCTGCAGCGATAGAGGAGTAAAACAGGTTCTTCTTTTGTTGCTTCGGAAATATGCCTTATTTTCTTTTATTATTTTGAGGCAACCTGAGTTCACATACATACAATCCAAAATCCAAACCACTAAGGGAAGCTGTTTGGAATCAGCGGCCTGTCATTGTGGGCTTAAATATAAGACAGGAAAAAAGTAAAAGTAAATGTTTTTGCAAAACTTCAGTGAATGAGTTATTGGGATAAATAAATAACCACTAGAAACAAGGCTGAAAGAATATTCAACTTATTCTGAAATTGTTTTCTTGTTTAAAAAAGTTTGGTTTTCCTTCCTTCTTTCCATATAAATGCACAAAAATATTCTTATTTCAGTAAGTTTCCTTCTTTTGATTTATCCTATGGATCATGGAAAAATGTGATTTTACAGTTGGTTGCTTTTCAGACACAGTTAAAAACTAAGAGTGCCAAATGCATACAGAGTGGGGCAAAGGTAGCGTTACAGTTCTTCATATGAGAAATAGTATAATAATTATCAAATAATGATACAAGAATGAACTCTATGTTTGTGTACTCAAACCCGTGAACTTCCCTGTGCATATAAATAGCAAATAAACTCTTTCAAAGAGAAATTCTTCTTTTATAACTAGAACACCTCTCCCAGGACTGTCTTTGTTAGTAAGATAAATTCTGGACGTCGGAGTAAAGACCTCAGTGCTTGTTTCTATCCTTGTGGAAACAAATAAAATGCTGACAGAGGGTGCTATAATGTGCCATCGTTGTTTAGAAATAAGGTACCTTCCAGAGTGTTCTTTATTGCCTTTTGAGGGTTGGATATTGCTGTCCTTAGCCACACTACCAGAGAACATGCAGCTTTACAAAACAGCAATGGCACCGTTAGGGTCATTTGAGCCCCACCTGAATGTCACATATGCTCTATTAAAATGTCAAACGTTTGGGAATATTGGAGTGATTATAATACTGTGTCATTACGTTCATAGGTTTGAGTTTTATATATGGGACTTAAAAGAGTAGAAGAATATGTTTTCCATTGTCCTTCATACCTTCTTACTGTCTGTAAATTTGAAACCCCATGTCAAAAGCTATTTCAAGAGCTATTCTTTTAGATATAAGTGGGAGCATTATTCTGATATATACTTGCTTCATTGAATCTGGATGTTAAAATGTCTGACACTTCACATGCAAACCACAGTAGCATGCCTTTCGGTTCTGAGGACAAAACAGGGAATGGGACAGGAAAATACCACATAACTCTCAAGTCCTGGTGAAAGGCTGCTTAGTTGTGAGGGAAATACAGATGTGTGGAGATGACAGAAATGACAAATGGAAAGGGAGTTTGTCACTAAATTGCAGAGCAGAAGATGGCTTTAGAGCAGAGCTCCCAGCTCTGGCTGAACAATAGAATCATCTTGGAGTGTTCCAGTTTCTGAGAATGACTAACATGTAAGTTAAGACCATAGAAAAGAATTGGTATGTAGAACAGAAAAATAGATTTATAACCCAGGGCCTTTCTGTGCCTTTTAGAAACCCTTACATGTTCAACAGTCATACCTTTCTTTGTTTTGGTGAGGACTTCATGGGGTGAGGGGGTAGATTATCTGTCATTTACCCTGAGTAGGCATCCAGTAAATGCTTGGTTGCTAATCCGACTTCGTTTTCAGCTGCAGCCCTGTGGAGCTGAGTTGAATGGTGCCTATACCTGGGGGTAGGTGTGCATGTATGTGTAATGCTCTGTGTGAATAAAAAGCAAGACTAGTTCTTTCAGAAATGTTCTCTCCATTATGATTAAAGATAAAAATAAAAAATGTAAGTTTCCACAAATGCTGCAAGTGACTTTTCCTTACAGTGTACCCTTTTATATTTTCAGTAGCATTTGTTTGTCTTTCTTGAAAAAGTCCTCCATTCAAGGACCACATTGCAACCACAGATCATTTATGTATATTTGTAGATGATAGACATTTGAAATTACTGTGACAGGTGTCTTCACATTGTTTCTGCTGATCTGATAAAAAGCATGTTGCCAAAGAGAGTGGGGGACTTGAATTCCTCAGAATAAATCTGAAGCACCCTTTTAAAACGAGAATTGCTACAAAGAAGCATTTTGGAAAGAGGTAGGGGTGAGGTGAGCAGCTCTTCAGATGAAAATATGGTTCAGTAAAACAAATGTGTTTCTTTAATGGGGACTGTATATACTGCGCTCTAACTGACACGTCATTATGTGGTCCTTAGAAGTGTTTTCTGCCACCATCTGCATGCTGACCCCAGGAAGCCCAGAAGAGAGCCAGAGAAAACAACTCCATGCATGCTCCTGGTGAACTGTTTCAATATATTTCAAAATAAGAGTTTATTAAAGAGACAAAGAAATACCAAAGGCTGAAGACTAAGAAGTACAGAGAATCTCTTTTATAGATGATAGCCCATCAGAGCCAGCATTAATGTGTAAAACCAGTCAGTGGCAGCTGTGTAAGTCACTTATGTGGGAGTAGAAATTGGTTTTATATTACTTTTGCGATGGAGGATAACATTCGTAAGCATATCATATTTTCAATCTTGACTTAAGAAAAGCACTGCTGAGGCAATATTTTAAATGAGTTACACCTGTCTCTTTGCCAGGAGTTCCTTCTCTTCCTTGCATGTCCTTCCCTTCACATCTACCCTCCCCCACCCAACTCCACCCACCCTTCCCCTTTGCCAAAGGCATTTGTAAAATATGGAAGTGGTCATGTCATGCTGTTATTTGGGATATGCTTAATAAATGCCTCCTATATTTCAGAGGTGGTCTGAGGAGGTCAGCTAATGCAATTTCACTTTGATTACTTATTTGAATTTTGGATGCAAAGAACCCTGAACCAATTGCCTGAATTTGTCATAATCATAATTTAGTTATCCACAGCTGCATTGTTACATTTAAGGTACCTTCCAGAGTATATTGATTATTACAACTCTTGATTATCTAATGACCATATTCATAAGATGCCCTTTTCTCCAGCTCCGTTTCCCTGACTCACTGAATGGGAAATGGTTTTAAATTTATCCTTATCCAGTCGCAGCTTCCCTCTGAAAGTTAACAGATTACAATGACATAGCAATATAAAGCAAGACTGTAGGCCTCTCAGATGTTACATATTTGTCTCCAAAAATTCTTCCTGCACCCTTTCAATGTACCCTTGCTGTTACCACGAGAAATCTACATCATAAACTCAAATACGAACATACTCCAGGGCTTAACACGTGACAGTTTCTCCTACGGCACACTTTTAAAGAGAGAGGTCGTATGAGGAAGCTCTTGAACCAAAATGTGAAACTTGTTCAGGCTAAATGAAATAATCACATGGGAACATTAGCATGAATACATGCCAACCCCCACAAGTTAATATGTTTTCAAAGCAGTTATATTTCACATTTTGCATTATCGTCTAAAGGAAAAAATTGGTCATATATAAACTTTTCTTTCAATTGATTAATATCTTTCTAGCAAAGTGTTTGAGAGCAGCCAGACTATTTCAAGAACTAGTCTCAGCAGCAGTGACCTACAGCAAACAAGACAGACAAGGGCTTAGCCTTCACAGAGCTTACAGTCTGTTGAGGATACAGGCAAGTAGAGAGACAACGATGTCTCGATATGGCAGGGTCTCGGATTGAAGAGAATGGGGCCCTACAGGATCTAGAGAAAGGACACCTAGGGAGAGAATTATCAGAGAAATCTTCCTGAGGAAAGTGACATCCAAGCTGAGACTAAGAAAAAGGAAAGAAATTAGCCAGGCTGATTGGGACAGTGATCAAGGCAGAAGAGCAAGAACCTGACATATTCAAGGAACTGGAGAAGTTCTGGATGAAAGAATGAGCAAGGGCAGGATGGAGTGAAGGCAGGGGAGCCTGGAAAGCAATCAGACTCTACTCGTGCAGGGTTGCAGTCAGAGAGACACATGATGAGGGGCAGTTTGTTGACTGTGGTTTTCAAAGTGAGATTTTCAGTAGGCAGGGTGATATGATCTAGTGCAGAGGTCCCCAGCTTCCGGGCTGTGGACTGGTACTGGTCCCAGCCTGTTCGGAACCAGGCCACGCAGCAGGAGGTGAGCTTGAATATAATGTACTTGAATCATCCTGAAACCATCCACCTCACCGGGTCCATGGAAACATTGTCTTCCATGAAACCAATCCCTGGTGCCAAAAAGGTTGGGGACTGCTGATCTAGTAAGTAGCGTGTAAGTATAATTAAGAGGTAGCTGAATTTCTTAAGATTTCTTGTTTTTCTAGAAAAATTTTTGACCTTTTCTCCTGTTATTTATAATTCACTGAATGATATATCTGTAGCTTTCTCAACAAATTTCAGAATTACATACTTAAAACATTATCAGTGAATTGAATTTTTCCTATTCTAATTATCTTTCATTTCTCTGCACATTTTTCAACCAGAAATTGATGTAATTGAAAATGTTGTGGCTTGCTCTATAGAAGCACAAAATAAAAAATATAACAGTCTATTGCATTACATTACGAGTCAGCTCTGTGGAAGTTTAATTCCCCATGCTTGTCAAAAGTTGTTAAAACGTTGCTTGCCTTTTTTGAATATAAAATGTGGGCAGACGTAGTAATATATCAAAAAATGACACTTTGTCAAAGAGGGCTTTCACGGGAGAATGTTCTGAATAAAATGTTTTCTTTTAAAAAGAACCCGACCTGTTTAACATTCCAAAGAAAACACAAAAGAACACAAAATGCCTGAACTCACCGCCAGTCACAACAGTCAGTTTCATTTACCCTTTCATGCACTTTTTTATATTCCAAAAATTGTTCCCCCCAAGGAATTATCAGTTCTATTCCACGATAACCCTGGTTTGAAGTAAAATAAAAGTAGTTCTGACCCTCCTCAAAATGGATTCCTTTCAGACTCACTAGCACTTCCAACAGTCTGAAGATGATATGGCCGGCTCTGTCCACCGGCAGGGCCAGTGTAATTACACGCGAAGCAACAACTCCCTTATCTGTGAGGAACACTTGCTGCAGTTTAACTGCGTGTCCGTGCCTGGCAGATGAAATAAAGAATTAGAATCTCAAACTAGTTAGTTTCTCAGGTCTCCCTCACCCCCACCCAGTCATTTTAGAATCTTTCAGCCTAGAGGAAATGGTAGCCAGGAAAGCAGAGAAAACAGATGGTGTTTGAAGGCCTCAGCAAGATTTACGAAGCAGGTGCGCCTGTACGTCTCCCCCTTCTGGTTCCTCGTTCTACCTCTCCATTAGGGTTACTCTGTGACGGTTCCAACCCTTCCGACCTCGTGAAGATGTCCCGTGTTAAGATAGTGACTGATACTTGAAATATTAAACTTAAAATCAATCGATAATTGGCTTTGATCACAACCTAATGTCTGAAGGAGGGATATCTGTACTTGTTACCGACATTCTTTGCAGAGAATGTGCCTAAGTCGAGCCCTTGAGTGGGAATATCTGTCATGCATTGTTTAGGGAACCAAGGAGCAAGACTGAAAGAAACAGGAACAGATGGCAGTTGAGGTCACTGAGATCCTGTATAGCTTCAAGGCGTCCTGGTGTGCCACATAATAATACTAGTGTGGAGAGAAGAGAAATATTCTACACACCTTCCCAGAATGTGTAAGCTGAGTCTGACTTTATAGCCTGCTCAGAATTAAAATTCCTAAAGGGTGGGTGGGGTACAGAAGGTTTGAGCTAATGTCAGAGAATGCAGGGAATGGATTCCCCCAACTATAAGGGCTCTTTGTAGAGTAGAAGGCCCAGGTTTTAATAAAATATTTGAAAAGTCTATACATATTGGTATGAGAGGATGTTAATATTGGAGGCAAGAGTTAAGCCACCTTTTAATTAGCTCCCACTGTTATGCAAGGGAGAAGTACTTTTGTATGTGGTAGTGGTGCTGGTTGTAAGTATCTCCCCTTCGAGAATGCCTCAGACCTCTGAGATGGAGATCTAGGCAGTGAGTGTTCGCATTCTGCCTCCTTCACTTACTGTAATAATTATGTGACCCAAGGTGAGAGCCTCAGCCTGCCAAAGCCTCACTTTGTTCATCTGTAAAATGGGCCTAATAATACCACCTCGTTCAGAATTTAGTTCATGCCTAATACATATTCAGTACCTAATAAAGGATAGCAATATTATTAATAAACAAATGTGCACAGCATAGCAGTTTTGCATACCAAGCACACCAAGGAATGTAGGATATTTATGGATGTAGTTTCTCACTGCACTGGGAAACTGACTCTGGGTAGCTATGATGAGTGTTTTAGAAGATTCTCATATTCTGTAGATCAGGAAAAATAGTTCTACATTACTAGCCATTCTCTCTTGGTTCCTGTGTACAGAAGTTATGTTGTTTGTTTAAATAGAAGTTAAATTCAGAACATTGCCTTGAAAACACTTTCTGATTACATTATTGCATTGATTCAAAGAAAGTGAGGTGCAGAGGCTTGTTGCACGCGTATGAATCATCAGCTTAAACCAATGGTTCCTCTTGAATGTACTAAGAGAAAATTTTGCTTACAAAATTTAGATCCCTTTAAAGCTTAAACAGTCATATCTTTGATTATAGACTATTATTGCCTGGTAGGTTAAAGAATCTCTCATATGTATAGAGGAAACATCAATGACATACCAGTACATTTGATTCTACTACATAATGGCCATACCAGAGACCCCGCAATCATACCTAACATAAATGGCTCACTGTGGGCTCGCAACTGTAACCAACAGGAGATGCAAACTGATTCTGATTTTTTTTCCAATTTATGAAGACTTTAATATGAGAAAAAGTAATGTGATTTGACCCACATAACAAATATCTTCTCTAACTGGGAGAGACCCTATCACCCCCCTTTTTTTTTTAATTACTTTATTGTTGTTCAAT
>VMDR010031614.1:0-11981 GCA_007922815.1 Macrotus californicus | reverse complement strand
CGTTGCACATGGTGTTTCCTTTTGCTGGAAGGCTCTTGTTGCAGATATCTTTAAGATTCTCTCCCTCACTTCCTTCAGGTCACCAGTCAAATGTTATTTTCTCAGAAGCCTTCCAGAACTCCCATATATAAAATCATAGCGCATCTCTCCGAGTTCACTACCTTTTATACTTTCCCTTATATATCTATCTTATATATCTATAATATTTCTACATTTAAGGAAATTAGATTAATTGAAGTAATAAATGGAAGTAACAGCTATCACAAATCAATATAATTGTGAGTATTATAACATATTTCTGAAAATTAATTCAAATTTTATAAATAAAATTTAAAGGCTTAATATTTTTTAATAAATTCACTACATATTTAAAAGTCAACTAATATTTTTGTCTTTCCTTTTATTCTTCTTCAAGTACAGTTGTCTACATTTTCATTTTTTCTCTATTGTATGTATTTTTTATTTTATTTATTTTTTATTTTTTAAACACATTTATTTATTTTTATTGTTATTCAAGTACAGTTTTCTCCACTTTCCCCCCACCACTCCTTCCTCCCCCACCCATCCCCACCTCCCACCTTTGACCCTATCCCCCTTTGGCTTTGTCCATGGGTTCTTTATACATGTTCCTTGACTTGACCCTTCCCTTTCTTTCGCCCATTATCCCCCTCCCTGTCCCCTCTGGTTACTATCAGTTTGCTTTTTATTTCAATGTCTCTGGTTATATTTTGCTCTCTTGTTTATTTTGTTGATTAGGTTCGACTTACAGGTGAGATCATATGGTATTTGTCTTTCACCTCCTGGCTTATTTCACTTAGCATAATGCTCTCCAGTTCCATCCATGCTGTCACAAAGGGTAGGAATTGTTTCTTTCTTTCTTCTGCATAGTATTCCATTGTGTAAAGGTACCACAGTTGTTTGATCCACTCATTTACTGATGGGCACTTAGGTTGCTTCCAGAACTTGGCTATTGTAAACTGTGCTGCTATGAACATTGGGGTGCACAGGTTCTTTTGAATTAGTGTTTCAGGGTTCTTAGGGTATAGTCCCAGCAGTGGGATTGCTGGATCAAAGGCAGCTCCATTTTTAATTCTTGAGGAAATTCCATACTGTTTTCCACAGTGGCTGCACCAGTCTGCATTCCCACCAACAGTGCACTAGGGTTCCCTTTTCTCCACATCCTTGCCAGCACTTGTTTGTTGATTTGTTTATGATGGCCATTCTCACTGGTATGAAGTGGTATCTCATTGTGGTTTTAATCTACATCTCTTTGATGGCTAGTGATGCTGAGCATCCTTTCATATGTCTCTGGGCCCTCTGTCTTTGGAGAAGTGTCTGTTCAGGTCTTTTGCCCATTTTTTAACTGGATTGTTTGTCTTCCTGGAGTAGAGTCATGTGAATTCTTTATATATTTTAGAAATCAAACACTTGTCTGAGGTATCATTAGAAAATATATTTTCCCATATAGTTGGTTCCCATTTCATTTTACTGATGTTTTCTTTAGTCATGCAGAAATTTTTGTTTTGATGAAGTCCCATTTATTCTTTCCTTTATGTTCTTTGCTCTAGTGGACATATCACTGAAAATATTGCTGTGTGGAATATCTGAGATTTTCCTCCCTAAGATCTCCTCTAGGACTTTTATGGTATTGCAACTCATATTTAAGTCTTTTATCCATCTTGAGGTTTTTTTTGTTGTGTGTATGATGAAAGTTGGTGGTCGAGTTTCATTTTTTTGCATGTAGCTGTCCTGGTCTCCCAACACCAGATGTTGAAGAGGTTATTTTTATTCCATTTTATGCTTCTGCCCTCTTTGTCAAATATGAATTGACCATAAAGACATGGGTTTATTTCTGGGCTCTCTATTCTGTTCCATTGATCTATATGTCTGTTCTTATGCCAGTACCAGACTGTTTTGATTACAGTGGGCTTGAAATATAGTTTGATATCAGGTAATGTGATCCCACTTACTTTGTTCTTCTTTCTCAAAATTGCTGCAGCTATTCTGGGTCATTTATGGTTCCATATAAATTTTTGCAATGTTTGTTCTATATCTGAGAAACATGTCATTGGTATTTTAATAGGGATTGCATTGAATCTATAAATTGCTTTGGGTAGTGTGGACATTGTGATGGTGTTAATTCTTTCAGTCCATGAACACAGTATATGTTACCATTTATTTGTGTCTTCTTTAATTTTTCTTTGGTATTGTGTAGTTTTCTTGGATAGCATGCTATTATATAATGGATGGATTAATAATGAGATCAAAGAAGAAATCAAAAAGTTTCTGGAATCAAATGAAAATGAACACTCAATAGTCCAAAACCTATAGGACACAGTGAAAGCAGTCCTGAGAGAGAAGTTCATAGCAATACAGGCCTACTTAAAAAACACAGAAACATTTCAAATAAACAACCTAACCCTACATCTCCAAAAACTGGAGGAAGAACAACAAAGCCCAGAGTAGAAGGAAGGAAATAATCAAGATCAGAGCAGAATTTAATGACATAGAGACTAAAGAACAATTCACGGGATCAATAAATCCAGGAGCTGGTTCTTTGAAAATATAAATGAAATTGACAAGCCTTTAACCAGACTCATCAAGAATAAAAGAGAGAGGACCCAAATAAATAAAATCAGAAATAAAAGAGGATAGCTTAAAAATAATACCACAGAAACACAAAGGATTATTAAAAATTACTACAAACAAATGCATGCCAAGAAATTTGACAATCTGGGTGAAATGGACAAATTTCTAGAAAAATATAATCTTCCAAAACTGAGACAAGAAGAAGCAGAAAGCCTGAATAAACCAATAAGAACTGATAAAATTGAAGCAGTAATCAAAAAATTTCTGGCACACAAAAGCTCTGGATCAGACTTTCACAGGAGAATTTTACTAAACATTTAAGGAAGAGCTAACCCCTATCCTTCTCAGACTATTTCAAAATAATCCCAAAAGAGGAAAGATTCCCAAACTCTTTTTCTGAGGCCAGCATCATCCTAATCCCAAACCAAGTAAAGACACAATAAAGAAAGAAAACTACAGGCCAGTATCATTAGTGAACATAAACACTAAAATCCTCAATAAAATAATTGCAAACCACATCCAGCAATATGTTAGAAAGGATCATACACCATGATCACATGGAATTCATCACAGGGATGAAAGAATGTACAATATTTGTAAATCAATAAACGTAATACATCACATACACAAAAGGAAAGACAAAAATCACATGATAATATCAATAGATGCAGAAAAAGCATTAGATAATGTACAGTGTCCATGATAAAAACACCCAGCAAAGTGGGAGTAGAGGGAGCACTTCTCAACATAATAAAGTCTTTATACAAGAAACCTATAGCCAACATCATACTCAACAGGCAAAAACTAAAAGCTTTCCCACTAACACCAGGAATAAGACAATAATGTCCACTTTCACCACTTCTATTCAACATAGTATTGGTAGTCCTAGTCACAGCGATCAAACAAGATAAAGAAACAAAAGGCATCCAAATTGGAAAGGAGGAAATAAAACTGTCATTGTTTACAGATGACATGATAGAGTACATACAAAAACCCTGTAGACTCCACCAAAAAACTACTCGACCTAATAAGTGAATTTGGCAAAACAGTGGGATACAAAGTCAATATTCAGAAATCAAAGGCATTTTGTACACCAACAACATAATATCACAAACAGAAATAAGAAAAAAGAATCCTATTTGCTATAGCAACAAGAAAAATAAAGTACCTAGGAATAAACCTAACCATAGAGGTAAAAGACCTGTACTCAGAAAAATCAACTAATTGTAAATAGCCCTTTCAATGTTCAAATGTCTCTTTTTAATGCCCTTTGACATCTCTTTTCTTCAAATTTCCACGTCAAATTAACTTCTTTGGAGTGGTTTCTTTTTTCATTCTTCAAATCTGGGTTAGAAGCTCCTCCTATATATTTCTAGAATACTTTCTCTAAAAATATTTATCCTGTAGTATTGCAACTGCCAATTTGTTTTCCAGTGTCTTGCAAAGTCCTTGCACATAGCAGGCATTCAGTAAATATTTGTGGGAGGAAGGGAACAGAAGGCATAAAAGAATAATGAGAGGGAGGGAGGGAGAAAGAAACCCTCCTCTGCCGACTCCTGGTAAATACACCTTCAAAATGCTTCATTCTTTTTAACCTCACAAAATGTCCAAATTTTTAAAGTGAAATATAATAAAATAAAGGCACTTTTTCAATTTAGTTAGATCCCATATAATTTAAGCTTTGCATTTAAGCCTCAGAAAGAGAGGACAATCATTCTTTCTGGATGTCAAATGATGCTTGAGCGAACTTACTGGTTTACTAAGGCTACATGCACACGAAGTGAATTTTAAGACTATGAGATTCTGCTAGGTGTCTATGTTCCATACAGTCCTAAGTTCAATATGCACTATTTTGAAATATTAAATCAAATACCACTTTTTTCTGACTGAACGTGTTCCATCTTGTTGCTTAGTTACTTTGTTCTGCAAAATTTCAAATTCACACTTGCCACTTGAAGCAGAAATTTTGAAAAAAAAGATTTGAGGATAATGACTCAATTCTGCAGTCTATCAAATCTTCCAGAAGATCCTTCAAGATCTATTTATATGTGCAAATGCAGAATGACTTTCCCTGGGTGTGACAGTCTACCTACCGTTCTAGCATTTCAAATCAATCCTCTCCTCTTTCTTCTACCCTTTGTTTCAGTGCCACTTGGCTCATCTTTCTTTAAATACAACATAATCAACAATGCCTTCACATCTGCCATGGCTGTGTCCTGGATTTCCCATCTCACTTTCACTTCAGTATCATAAGTTTCCATAGGAGAATCAATCATTTCTTACTCTGTGTCCCCAAAGCCCAGACTACATGACCCATTTCTACCATATATTATTTGATATAAATGTAATGACAATTATACCTAGTAAAAAAGAGAATTTTTCTCCCTGTTACATCTTTGTAGAGGTATACTCTGTTTCTTTGCCATAAATTAATACACAAGCTCATTTCAGATACAAAGGGGAAGCTCAAAAAGCCTTAGTATGAATAGAAACATTCCACAGCCTTTTTTACAGAAGAAAAAGAATTTTCTGATTTTTCCTCTAATATAAGAAGGAGCAGAACAGAAGACAGAGAAAATGGTGATGGGTAATGGAAGATCCCATCATTTAAAATGTGATCCCACCTATCAGTGCTGAACATCTATAGTAAAATTATAAGTTCATGAAATGCTTGCATGATACTTACAATCTTGTAAGCAACTGGTGAAAGTTGGAATTTTTAACTCATTTGGCAGGGGTGAAATTATGACTGAAAAAATAGATACAGCTCTGGTCAGGTGGGTCAGTAGGTAGGAGCACTGATCCATACACCAAAAAGGTGTCAGGTTCAATTCTCGGTCAGTTCACATACCTAGACTGTGGGTTCAATCTCTGGTCGGGGTGCATATGGCAGGCAAACCAATGATGTTTCTCACTCATGTTGATGTTTCTCTCTTTCTCTGTGTCTTCCTCTCTCTCTAAAATCAATAAACATATCCTCTGGTGAGTATAACAAAAATAGATGCAGTCAGATGATGGCCAAGAAAAAGGTATAAAAATAAAAGTAATAAAATGTTGGGCATTTGAAACAAGTTTATAGAAATCTCACATGCCTGTGTTCACTCAGATTTCATTTCAGACTCTCAGTCTCAGACCCTGCTATCTGGCTTGCCTTAGCCAGCTATATCTTTTACATAGTCATCTGCCCTCCAACACAATCAAAGTTGTAGATATTCTTGCCTTCACTCAAATCTGTTGAAAAAAAAAAAAAAGAATTAAGGATACATATAGCACCTGAGCAGGCACTGGTCCTGATTGCTCTCAGAATACACCCTAAAATGAAAGTTCTGAAAACTACTGTTATGTACTGTTGAATGACACCAAACAGACAGCGAGGCACAGAGGAAGTAGAGTGTGAACTTACTAGACCCAGCCATTCTAAGAAACTCCCAAATGAAGCAGTTAACTGGAGGTGGTTTTTAACACAGCTTAACCTACACACCATGTTTGAAGAAACTGAATAGACGTTTCCTAGAATGGGAAATAAGTCTGTGGTACATATATTTAAACTAAGATTCTCTCTCCTATTTTACCCATTGAGGGAAGAATCTGAGCTGGACTGCTACTATATTCTTGCCCATCAGGTAGGCATTGGAAACTCTAAACAAGGCTACAAGCTCCTGTAAACCAAGGACATTTTAAAGGAGCATACATTTAAGGTTTGGGGAGAATAAGCCCCTGAAATGTTGAAGTACAGCCCCAGGTCTAGACAGTGGAAAAGTAGTAACAATTAATAGAAAGTAGAAAGGATTCAGTATATGGTCCCAGAGTCACCAGTGAAATTATCTTGCAAATATAAGAGATTATAATACTAGAATAGCTATTCAGGAAAATGGAGAAATTCCATGATTACAGCTCAAATTTCTGGCAATCAACAAGAAGGGAAAGACAGAAATATTTTAAGACATGTTGACACATTGTAAGTAAGCCCTTCAGCAAAGTGCTTGAAAGTCATTTTGAAAAATCAGACCCAGAAAGCAATTTATAGCAATGTTTTCCTGGAAAAAATTTCAATAGCATGTACAGGTTTAGAGTCCCCAAATTCTTACTATTAGTGAATCTAATTAAAGGGAGCGATGTAACATTAGCTGCCCTCTGAGCTCAAGAATAAATAGGCTGCCAGACTTCAATGAGTGGGGAATTCAAATTGAGCTAAGTGCAGGGGCGCTCACATTTTGTAGGCATATGGTGATTGTAACACCAGGGACTCACACACTGCATAGCAGAAGGCAACGGTAAACCACTGCTGCATTTTCTTCTCTTCTTTTTCTTTTTATCTTTCTTTTTTTTTTTTACCTTGAAAAACCCATGATGAGACAGTCCAAAATGAAATATGAGACAGTGCTGAAAGATGAGACAATCAGCTCAGAAAGCACTCAATTACTGGGGCAACACAGAGAACAAGCACAAATAAGATGGCTGCTGATGACACCACTAGAGCAGTGCAAGCTGGGAGGGTGTCCAGCAGCTACTGTGCACAAAGACGAAAGGGAAGGGCGGTGCTGCACCGCATGTAAGATCTGAGCAGGAGGCACAAAAAGCACTCACCAAGGTAAAATGGAAATCGTAAAGCAAGAAATGGAACGGTGAAACAGTGCAGTGCTTGGTATTAGCAAACTGAAATGGACTGAAATGGGACATGTCCAGCCAGGCAACTACAAAGTGTTCTACTTAGGAAATGACAAGCTCAGAAACAGAATAGTTTTAATGCTGAGGCAGAGGCAGCATAGTCAGAGGCTAAGATGCATGGTCTGACTGAAAATTATCCACAAGCCTTCTAGGAAAACTTATTAACACAACCATGATTCAAGTACCCTCCAACTACAGAGGCTGGAAAAGATGAAATTGAAAGCTCTTACACAAGTATCCCAGAAGAAATTGATCACATACCAAAACAAGACATGCTGACAATTATAGGTGATTGGAATGCAAAGTAGAAAGTAAAGTAGATTCAAATGCCATTGGAAATTTGGACAAGGGATCAGACAATAAAGCAGGAGATCAGCTCATGGATTTATGAGAAGTCAGTAACTTGTCCATCATAAACACATGCTTCAAACAACTGAACAGATGACAGCATATGTGCATATCATCAGATGGCCAGTATAGAAATCAAATAGACTATTTATTGGAAGCAAGATAGAGAAACTGTATTCCCCCAGCCAAAACAAGAGCAGGATCAGATTGTGGTACTGACCACAAACTCTTACTATCAAACATTAAAGCTGAAGAAGAGCACTAAAGGAATCATACTGCCAAAATATAATGTAAATAACATCCCTGATGGATACAAAGTCCACATAAAAAAAAAGGTTTGTACTGTTAAACTTAAGTGACCAAGAATCAAAAGAACTGTATATTGAAACTAGAAATACTGTTGAATTTATTACTTGAATACTAGAAATTTTTATTGAAAGAGAAATACTATTAAGGAAGAATGGGAAATGACAATGTCAGCAGTACAAAGGAAAGAAAAATCAAGATGGAGGGCAGCTGTCTCTACAAATTATAAACAGGGGAGAGGCAAAAGCAAAGGTGACAAAAACAGGATCAGAATCCTGAATGCAGTTTTTCAAGGACTATCACATAGAGAGACAGAGAAGTATTATAATAATCAATGTAAGCAGATAGAAGAGAACAAGAAATGAAAAACAAGAGACGTCTACCAGAAGATATAAGAAATAAAAGGGAAACTCAAACCTAGTTTAGGAATGATGAACAGCCAAGAAGGAAGCAGATTATCAGACCAGGAGAAGAGAAAGAGAAGGTAGAAACAGTAAACCGAAAATCTATTCAGAAGAGACCAAAAGGATGATAGATACCTTTAAGAAAGATTCCTCTGAGGAAGAGCCTGTAATTTTAGAAAGCAAAGTGAAAGGAGCCCTGAAAGTATTAGAAAGATATAAATCACCAGGAGTAGATGGGATGCTATAGAATTATTTTAAGCCATAGAGACTGAATATGTCAAAATCCTAAGAGTATGTCAACAAATATGGAAAATGAAACAATGGCCTACAGCCTGGAAGTATTCAATGCATCCTAATTGTCAAAAAAGAGGATGTCTAGGAGTGCAGTCACACTAGGACCATTACTCTAATTTACCACGCAGGTAAAGCGATGCTCATGGTGATGCCACATTCTACTGTATCTGGAGCAAGAAGTGCTGAATGTTCAAACTGGATTCAGAAATGGGAGAGACACTTGAGATCCAATTGTGAGCATTCACCAGATACTGGTTCTCCAAAGAATTTCAGAAGAATGTTCATCTATGTACTATTTTAAACTACAACAAAGTATTTGACTGTGTGGACCATGAAAAGCAATGAGTTACTCTGCAAGAAATGGTCATCCCTCAGCTCTTGATGATCCTCATGTATAACTTGCATTGTGGACAGGAAGCCACTGTCAGGACAAAATAAGGAAAGACAAGATGGTTTCCTGTAGCCATAGGTATCAGACAAAGGTACAAGATATCTCCCTATTTTCTTAATCTCACACTGAATGTAACATATGAAAAACTGGGCTAAATGTGAAAATTGGTAGAAGAAATAGCAATATCTTAAGAGATGCAGATACCATTTACTGGTAGAAAGTAGCAATGATTTGAAATGACTTCTGATGAAAGTGAAAGAAGAAAGTGCCAAGCAGGACTGCATTTGAACAAGACAAAATTATGACTACAGAAGAAATGCACAACTTTAACACAGACAATGGAGGTGTTGAAATTAAGGATTTTGCTTATCTTGTTTGTCACCAATTCAAATGTAGACTGCAGCCAAGAAATCAAAAGAAGGTTGAGACTCAAAAAGGCAGTAATGTGAAGACTGGGACAGAACACCAAGAGCAAACATGTGTCATTAGGGACCAAGGCTAAGATCATCACATCCTTGTGTTCCCAATTACTATGTATAGATGTGAAAGACAGTGAAGAATGCTGATAAGAAAAGAATTGATTTATTTTAAATATGGTGTTGGAGGAAAGTTCTATGGATAACTTGGACTGCCAGAAAGGTGAGCAAGCAGGTCCTGGAGCAAAGTAAGCCTGAAACATCACTGGAGGAAAAAATGACAAAATTGATACTATCCTATTCAGGCACATCATAGAAGCAGCAAGAAAAGAGAAATCTATATGAGCTGGATTGACTCCATAAAAAATACCATAGGCATCAGTCTATAGGAACTGAGCAGGGATGTTTAGGACAGGACATTGTGGACATCACTCATTCACAGGGTCGCCAGGAGCCAGAGTTGACTCAACAGCTGGTAACACACAAGTATGATGCAGACTCAGAAGTCAAATGCAAGCACTAAGAAGTGAGCCTTAGCTAGTCCTCTACCTTTAGTAAGAAGATATGGCAGTCATGAGTGCTGATTAACAAGTATTTCCTTCTGTTTCTAGCACATGGTGCTATTGTACTTACCAACCCCCCTTGAAGTTAGGCATGGCCACCCAATTTGCCTTGGCCAGTGAAATGTCAATAGAAGTGAAAAAGTCACTTTCGAACCAAAGACATTCAGAGTCAGTACACAGGTTGTCATATCCCTTCCCACTGCTTCAGTGATGAATGAAGTACATGTCAAGATGGAGCGTCCATCAGCCGGGTTCCTGATTGTCACCAATAAACATGTAAGCTCTGTTGCATATGGGCACACCTGGAGATATCTCAGCTTTGGTTCCAGACCAAAATAATACAATAAAGTCATATGAATTTTTTGATGCCCCAGTGTATATAAAAAGTTAGATTTACTATATGATTGCCTATCAATTATATAATAGCATTATGTCTGAAAATGAATGTAACTTAATTAAAAATACTTAATTGCTAAAAAATTATAATCATCATCTGAGCCTTCAGCGAGTAACAATCTTTTAGCTGGTAAAGCTGTAGCCTCAATGTAGATGGCTGCTGACCAATCAGGTTGGTAGTTGCTGAAGTTTGGGTGGCTGTGGCAATTTCTTAAAATAAGACAATAATGAAATTTGCTCCCATTGACTGACTCTTCCTTTCATTAACAATTTCTCAGTAGCATGTGATACTATTTGATAGCATTTTCCCCACAGAACTTCTTTCAAATTTGGAGTCAATCCCCTAAAACCCAGCTGCTGTTTTCTCAAGTTTATGTAACATTCTAAATCCTTTATTATCATTTCAACAGTTTTCAAAGTATCTTCACAAGTAGATTCCATCTCAAGAAACCATTTTTTTTTGCTCATGCATAAGAAGTGACTCCTCATGCATTAAAGTTTTGTCATGAAACTGTAGCAATTCAGACATATCTTCAGGCTCCACTTCTTTTTTTTTCTTCATTTCTATGGGTTTCTATTTATTTAAATTGTTAAAGGACACAGCTGGCTCAGAGCACAATACTTCAAAAACCATTCCTATTTTCACACCAAAACTATGTATCATATATAGATATATAGATAGATAGATATAACAAAATTGTGTTATATATATATATATATATAGTTTATTATATTCTTCTCAGTAATCTCATCTTTCTTGGGTGATTTTTTTTATTTATTGTTGTTCAGTTACAGTTGTACCGCCTTTTTCCACATTGCTCTCCCCTGCCCTGTCCACCCCCACTCCCTCAGTCAATCCTCCCCCCTCTGTCCATGCCTCTGAGCCCTCTATTCATGTTCCTTTGCTTGTCCCTTCCCTTTCTTTCCCCCATTAACCCTCCCCCCTCCCCTGTAGTTATTGTCAGTTTGTTCTTTATAGCCAAGTCTGGTTCTATTTTGCTCATTTTTTTTTGTTTTGTTGATTAGGTTCCATTATAGGTGAGATCATAATGGTGTTTGTCTTTCATCGCCTAACTTATTTCATTTAACATAATGCTTTCGGGTTCCATCCATCCATTTCTAATTCTAAGGAGGTGCTCTTTGTTTTTTGCCATTTCCACAATATCTACAGTTATTTTTTTTACTGAAGTCTACAATGCCTCAAAGTCATCCATGAGGTTTGGAATCAATCTCTTCCAAACTTCAGTTAATTTTGATACTTTGAGGTCTTCTAATGAATCATGAATGTTCTCAATGGCATCTAGAATGATAAATCTTTTCCAGAAGGTATTTAATTTATTTTGCCCAGATCCACTGGAGGAATCACTATCTATGGCAGTTATATCCTAATAAAACATGTTTCTCAAATAATAAGACTTAAAAGTCTAAATTACTCCTTGATCCATGGGTGGCAGAACGAATGTTATATTAGCAGGCTATGAACTAAAATACAAAGTAAAGCACCTTGGAAATTATAAATGCTAAGATGAGACTGCATTTATCACCTTTACTAGAAAGCAGGTCTGTTATCACAAGACACACATTCTTAATCTTGGGTCCATAACTT